>SOPF01028820.1:0-24456 GCA_012979155.1 Hypericum perforatum | reverse complement strand
CGAAGTATGCACGCGAGCTTTTTTCGTGGTCTGAGTCATTTATGGCTCAGCAGAGAAAATGAAGGGGAGACCAACTAACGCAGAAAGGCTATATTTTATTGGAATAGATTGGAACCTTTAGTTTCCTTAACATGAAAAAAGATGGAGAGTAGACAGTCTATTTGTGTGTGTGTGTACACATTCATGTGTTCTCAATATTTTTAACTCAAGACCTCATAATTAAATTAGAATAATTTTGTTTACCGGTGGATCAAAAATTTTGTTAGTATCCAATAAGGAAACTTCAAGATAATGAATTTGTGAATTTAATACGCTTGGGAATGCGAGATCTGAAGTAGATCTGATAGTGGTAGCAAATATCAAGCTATATCATGTTTGGCAAGAAAGGCAAAATCCTAGTCATCAAAACCTCAGCTCACGTTAAGCCTGTCAAATTATGTCCATCTTTGCCATCAAAGTTTGACAATGAATTACAACCGACGCAAGGAAAGAGATTTTATGGTTGATCTCACGTGGGCATGTACAAAGCCACCAATATTGATAGGAGATCCAACCTATCATGACCAAAATATATAGATGTCTCTTTTAGAGAAATTATGAGTGGGCTACTAATTCTATTCAAAATAGGTGAGATCAAAAATCAACGGGCAAAATTTGTTCCAACATTATTAGGGTTTCGATTTGTGAAAACTTATTAATATTATATTTGACAAGGAAATACGATCCCGGTGTAACATACTAACATACCAGTATGTTGTTCCAACTTTCTATTAGCTTTAAGAATTTGATTTCCAAATTATTATTTTAATGGGCTTAACCATTTTTTTTAATGCAAACAGGTCATAATGCTAAAACAGTGTTTTAAATGAACGAGCCCATTTATCGAAAATATGTTCCCTAATTCAAATCCTGGACAACTAGAAGAACATTTGCTTCAAATCTACTTTGTTGATAGAGTTAGTATATTTATATATAGCGATATTTTTGTAGCCAGCAGAAAGTTTAGATTGGAGTGGATGGAATCTGCATTTTCACTTAGGTTTGGCCGAATTTATTTTTCAAACACATGCTCTTGACGTCTGAAGTGGCCTAAACATTTCGTTTGTTCGTCTAAGATTAGTTTGATAGAACTCAACTAGATGATGTAAGAATTACCTTAATAGATAATTCTATTAAGGTGGCTCTCATGTAATTGAACTCTATAATTGATAACTCTTAGGAGTTAGAGTTCTCTTATAACTCTGGTTATTAGTTTAATCTCAACCGTCCATTGGAAGCTTGATGGACGCACGAGATCGAATTAGGGTACATAGCTAGGTCCTCTCTCTGCCTATAAATAGATGCTAATGCTATCCATCGGTAGGTATCATAAACGGTAGGAAAGCGAGAGAAACCTAGCTATAGCAACGATGACGTTCTACTCGACATCAACCAATCCGGGAATGCTTCCACTTATCGATTATGTTATGTAAATATAATTTACATGTGGTATCAAGAGCCAGTCGACGAAAAACCCACTAGAATTGGTTATCGTAGAATTGTGTTTGAATTTTATGTGCATGATTATTCTGTATAAAGCTTTCGTAGAAGTTAAGCTTCGGTCGTCTCCATGATTAGTCTCCATGGTTCCGTGCAAGATTCTGGAATTGTTTATGGAGCCGTGAACTGTGACTATTTATTTTTGGTGGATTGAAACCGTAAGTTGACTTAGGGCACCTAGGCTTGAATTCTGAATTGTCAAACACATAAAATCATTGTCAATTACGTGAATATCCTATGCGGAAACATATGCATGAATAAATAATTAGGTGGGCATGTAAACAGTAATCGGAAACGTATGTATATGAAGTTTTGCGTGGGATTTAAAAATCCTAGAATTGAATTGAAAAGTTTTCTGTTGATTACGCATGTAGTTTCTGTCCGCCTCCACCGTATGTACATGGTTTCTAAACATGATAATTGCATAAGTATATGTTTCGATATAATAAAAATTATAGTGTGGCTGTTGTTGATTACAATTTTAATATGGTAATACTCTTAATGTTATGAGTTATGAATTGTTGTTATAAATTGTAATTAATGATTATTCAAGTTTTCGATTTATTGAATGTTGAAATAAATCTTGCTTGATATTAATGTTATATTTGTCATTTATTCGTCAACTATCACAATACCAATTAAATATTTTGATGAATAAATTGACATTTGTTATTTATGAGAAAACCGATTCTACCCAAAGGTAGGTCATTATTCTGTAAATAGCAAGCATAAAGGTGACGAGCGAAATATTTGGATCAAATACATATGCATATCCAAAGATAACGTGTATTTGATTTTGAATATTTTTAGCTCTTCGATAAACGCTATGTATGAATTTATAATTTTGTCAAATATTTGTGTTTATCCAAAGATAGCATGTTTATTTGATTTAAATTATTATATTCTACGATGAATGTTTATATGGTATTGATTTATGATAGTATATTGTAGTTTCTACCCAAAGGAGAGTTATAATGTACTCTAATTGTTATACATGATTTGAATCCATTATTGAAAATTAATTTGAGCATGTATAAATTGCAGCTATTTCAGTTCATGCTTCGTGTGTTGATCTGTTTGATGGTTTGAACTTCTCTGAATGGAGTGAACAAGTCAAGTTCTATTTAGGGGCTTCGGATCTTGACTTAGCACTACGAGAAGAAAAACCTAAGGCTATTACTTCTGAAAGTTTTGAAGATGCCAAAGCGTTACATTATGAATGGGAACGATCAAACAGATTAAGCTTAGCATTTATGCGCATGAAAACTGCCAGCAACATTAAGAGCTCAATTCCACAGATAGAAAGTGCAAAGGAATATCTTTCTACTATGTAAGAGAGATTTCGTTCTGCAGATAAGTCTCTTGCTGGCACATTAATGGCAAATCTTACGACCATGAAGTTTAATGGGTTGCAAAGTATGCATGATCACGTGCTGGAGATGACATATTAAACTCACTACCTCCTAAATATGGGCCATTTCAGATTAGCTATAATACCATAAAGGATAAATGGACTGTTAATGAATTGGCTAGTAAGCTTGTTCAGAAGGAAAGGAGATTAAAGAACCAAGGAAGTCATTCTATTAGCCTAATGGGTAAAGGAGCTAAGAAAGTGTACCAAGTGAAAGCCAAGAAATTCAAAAGGAAAGGTACTGCTAAGGTAGATCAATCTACCATGAATAAAAAGAAGGGTGATAAATGTCGCTTTTGTAAAAAGGAGGGACATTATCAGAAAGACTGCCCGAAACGTAAAGCTTGGTTCAAAAAGAAAGGTAAAGAAAATATCTTTGTATGTTTCGAATCAAACTTATCTAAAGTACCTTCTAATACTTGGTAGATTGACTCTGGTGCTACAACTCATGTTTCCAATATTATGCAGGGATTCAGTTCGATCCAAACTATAAACCCAAATGAAAGGTTCCTCCTCATGGGAAATCGAACGAAGGTTTCAATTGAAGGCATTGGGACTTATCGTTTAGTCTTAGACATTGGTCATCATTTAGACTTATTACAGACTCTCTATGTGCCTTCAATATCAAGAAACTTGATTTCTCTTTCTATGTTGGACATTTGTGGTTTTCATGTTAAGTTTAGATTTGGTTGTTTCAGTTTATTTAAGAATACAAACTTCATTGGTTCGGGTATTCTATCTGATGGTTTATATAAGCTGAAACTTGATAATGCCTTTTCTGAATCTTTGCTGAATGTTTATAATGTTGGAATTAAGCGTAACATTGAGAATAATAGTTCTGCTTACTTGTGGCATAAACGTTTGGGTCATATATCCAAAGAAAGGTTAGAAAGATTAGTAAAGAATGAGATTCTACCAAATCTTGACTTTACTGATCTTGGCATATGTGTGGAATGCATTAAGGGAAAGCAAACCAAACATAGCAAGAAAGGAGCCACGAGAAGTAATCAGCTTCTTGAGATTATACACACTGATATTTGTAGACCATTTAATGTTCCATCATTTGGTGGAGAAAAGTATTTTATTACCTTTATTGATGATTTTCCGCGTTATGGTCATGTCTATTTACTTCGTGAAAAATCTCAAGCACTTGATGCATTTGAGGTATATATGAATGAAGTTGAAAGGCAATTGGACATGAAAGTGAAAATCGTAAGGTCTGATAGAGGTGGTGAATATTATGGTAAACATGACGAAAGTGGTCAATGTCCTGGTCCATTTGCAAAATTCCTTGAAAGACATGGTATAATTGCTCAATACACCATGCCCGGTACACCACAACAAAATGGTGTAGCAGAAAGGCAGAATCGGACTTTAATTAAAATGGTTAGGAGTATGATGAGTAATGTAAAAGTGCCTATCTCATTGTGGACATATGCTCTCAAAACCGCTATGTACTTATTGAATCGGGTTCCTAGTAAAGCTGTTCCAAAAACTCCTTTTGAGTTATGGACTAAAAGAAAACCTAGTGTTAGACACCTGCATGTTTGGGGTTGTCCAGTGGAAGCGAGATTATATAATCCACATGAAAGTAAATTAGATTCTCGAACAGTTAGTGGTTACTTTATTGGTTACCCAGAGAAATCTAAAGGTTACACATTTTACTATCCAAACCATAGTCAGAGAATTGTTGAAACTGGTAATGCAAGGTTCATTGAGAATGGTGAAATTAGTGGGAGTAATCAAAGGGTAGAAATTGAGGAAGTAGAAGTGGATGTGAATGTGCCTGTATCAATTTCTTCTTCCATGATTATACCGAAAGCTACTCAAAATGTTGAAGGAATGCAAGTCAACATGGATCAAAATTTGGGTCAACTTGTACCAATTAATTCACCAAACTCAAATGAACAACCACAAGAAATAGCATTAAGGCGTTCTAAAAGAGAAAGAAAATCAGCTATTTCGAATGATTTTGTGATTAATTTACTTGAGGTAGACTTTGATATTGGAGTCAATAAGGATCCAGTTTCATTTTCACAAGCTATTACATCGCACGAGTCTGAGAAATGGATCAATGCCATGAAAGAAGAGTTAAGATCTATGGAAAAGCTCAATGTCTGGGATCTCGTCGAATTGCCTGAAGGTTCTAAAAGAGTTGGATGCAAATGGGTCTTTAAGACCAAACGTGACCTTACTGGTAATATCGAACGATATAAAGCTAGACTTGTAGCAAGAGGTTTTACTCAGAAAAGTGGTATTGATTATAATGAGACTTTTTCACCAGTCTCTAAGAAAGACTCTTTAAGGATAATTATGGCATTGGTGGCTCATTATGATTTAGAGTTACACCAAATGGATGTGAAAACTGCCTTTCTTAATGGGAATCTTGAAGAGGAAGTTTATATGGATCAACCTAAAGGGTTTGAGGTTGATGGAAAAGAAAAATTGGTGTGTAAACTTAAGAGATCAATATATGGGCTTAAGCAAGCTTCCCGTCAGTGGTATCTCAAGTTTAATGATACCATCATATCTTTTGGTTTTAAAGAAAATGCTGTTGATCGGTGTATATACCAAAAGATTAGTGGGAGCAAGTATATATTCCTAGTCCTATATGTTGATGATATTTTACTTGCTGCAAATGACTTAGGAATATTATGTGAGACTAAAGACTTTCTCTCAGAAAATTTTGAGATGAAAGATTTGGGTCAAGCATCCTATGTGATTGGAATAGAGATATTCCGTGATAGGCCACGAGGTTTGCTTGGATTGTCACAGAAAGGGTATTTGGAAAAGATTCTGGAGAAATTCGGACATTCCGTATGTAATCCCAGTCCTGTTCCTATACATAAAGGTGACAAATTTAGTCTCGAACAATGTCCTAAGAATGAACTGGAACGAAAATTAATGGAGCCTATACCTTATGCTCAAGTTGTTGGTAGCCTACAGTACTTGCAGAATTGTACACGACCGGATATCAGTTACACGGTCGGAATGCTAGGCAGGTATCAAAGAGATCCAGGTAACGAACATTGGAGAGCTGCAAAGAAAGTGTTAAGGTATCTTTATGGAACTAAAGATCACATGCTCATGTATAAAAGATCTGACACTTTGGAGGTGATTGGATATTCGGATTCAGATTATGCTGGATGTTTGGATAGTAAGAAGTCTACTAGTGGATATGTATTTCTTTTGGCGGATGGAGCAATTTCATGGAAAAGTGCCAAACAGACTACAACGTCTATATCCACTATGGAAGCCGAATTCGTGGCATGTTATGAGGCCAGCATCCAAGCAAAGTGGTTGAGGAACTTTATTTCGGGACTTGCGGTTGTCGACACCATTAGCAAGCCGCTGAAAATTTATTGTGATAATTCCTCAGCAGTATTTTTCTCCAAAAATGACAAGTTCTCTAGAGGTGCAAAGCACATAGAATTGAAGTACTTTGTCGTTAAGGAGGAAGTTCAGGAACGAAGAGTGTATATTGAGTATATCAGTACGGATCTCATGATCGCAGATCCATTAACGAAACCATTACAACCAAAATAATTTAGAGAGCATGCGCTAAGAATGGGTCTTGGTTGTATTTCTGATTGCTTTTGATAGATGACACTCTGAGCTCACATATACGTTCCTGTTATACATTATGGTTTTTCTTGTTTCATTATTGATGTATACATTATGGATTTATGGGAAAACAAAAAAATCTTTCTAAGACATTATTGTGGACCATTATTGGTTCTATGTACCGCCTTATTGGTCTAGTATGTTGAATTGTTAATGTCGTAGTTATGGAAGGGAGTATGTCTATAAATGATATATAACCGCTATAGCTCGTATTTAGTAATTTTTCATATGATGACATTATGATTGTGGACTTTGAGTTGAGATTGCTTAATGTTGTGCACCTTATGTTAACTATTAACCTATATTCGAGCCAAGTGGGAGAATGTAAGAATTATTTATTAGATAATTCTATTAAGGTGGCTCTCATGTAATTGAACTCTATAATTGATAACTCTTAGGAGTTAGAGTTCTCTTATAACTCTGGTTATTAGTTTAATCTCAACCATCCATTGGGAGCTTGATGGACGCACCAGATCGAATTAGGGTACATAGCTAGGTCCTCTCTCTGCATATAAATAGATGTTAATGCTATCCATCGGTAGGCATCATAAACGGTAGGAAAGCGAGAGAAACCTAGCTATAGTTACGATAACGTTCTACTCAACATCAACCAATCCGGGTACGCTTCCGCTTATCAATTATGTTATGTAAATATAATTTACAGATGATTCCTTGCTCTCTTGATGTATAGATAAAGCAGAGGCAGCTAAATTTGTTACAGAAACAGAGATGTACATACTTTTTTGTACAGGTAGATGTACATTACTTCGGTGAAACTCGAACTACTAAAATTATATGCATATATATATGGATACATGGTTTGATCATGAGGCTGGTACAATCCGGTCGTTCGTTGTTGGTCGGATCGACTAGGCGGTCGGGTAGGACGCCTGCATTGCTATCCCACAAAGACCTTCCTTGGCAGCAATGTCTCTTTCCATCCTTATGTATCCTTCTTCGCCCCACTGAGTACCCCACGAGTTCTTCACCAGCCAGTACTTTTGCCCACCGCTCTCTCCATATCCAACCGCGGCCACACCATGGTCCAGCTCAGTGCCACAAGACCCCGTGAAGACCCCACTGGAGTAGAACTGGAACTCGAACCCGCTAGCATCTATGGCCACGGAGATTGGCTGGTTGGCGACCGCATTCAAGAGTGCAGCTTCGCTGTTTGCTGGTACATCTTCGTATCCGGTTATCTTGGCTGCAGAATTGCTCGCTTCGTTCGCGTTGCAAGTACCGTCAGCTGCGTCGTAAGGGTAGTTTGCTTCGGTGGTTAGTCCTTTATTGCTGATGATAAACTTGAAAGCGTCGTCCATTAGGCCACCTTGGCAACCCTGATCCTCTCCTTTGGTGTCACAATCGACCAGTTCCTGTTCCGAAAGAGAAATCAACTTCCCGGTTGATAGTTGGGTGATTCCTTCCACAGATGCCACAGTAGAAAATGCCCAACAAGAGCCTACAATTAGAAAAATGATCATTGATCAGTCAAATGCTTCACTTAATTTCAGGTTGGGAATGAAATAGAGACACTCACCACATTGTCCTTGGTCCTTGATCGGTGTGACAGCTCCCTTCTTCCTCCAATCCATTGTAGCCGGTACAGCAGAAACATTCTGATACCTGAAAGGGCCTGCTTGCTCGGAGCACATATGGCCCCTGAACCCATTTCGGGTTGCCTTGAACTCGTCGTTCGTAAGATCCGCAAACTTGTTGACTCCTAGCATGTAAGCCTTGATTCCATCGCGATTGAAAGCATCGATACGTTCTACATTCTCTTTGAATATCTTCTGGCGCATCTCTTTCTCCATTTCGTCCTTGTAAACCCGTCCATATCGTGCCATCCACTGTTCGTGCCTCTCGAACATGGACGCATCGGGGACAGTCCGAGCCATGGACGGAGAGGCACATGCTCCTAAGAAGAAGATCAATGCGAGACAGATGCATTTGCTGTGGCTGGTGAACGTCATGGTGTACTATTACTTGTAGCTTAAGCAAGTGTAGAAAGGTAATATCTGTGAGAGTTGATGCTTTGGTTCATCCACTGTATATGATATTTATAGGATGTTCTTAATCCACATAAGATGACGTTAATTTTGGAAGGTGGATAGTTCCTTACAGGAAGTACGTAACGAAAAGAATGGATTGATTTTGACTCCTCATTTCAACTGTTTCTAAGAGTACTCTTGCCTTTAAGTCGACCCGATACGAAGATTCTAATATAGTAGGATGATTTTGTGACTTTTTAGAATCGACAAGAGAAATCATTTACTTAAAATCTGACCATTAATTTGTTGGCGTGTCTTATGTTCGGCTTCCATCTTCAAATATTTTGGTATATATTTCTTATAGCTCCTTCTCTTCGTGCCGTTTCGTTCATCTTTCACCAAATTGTTCTTTATCATCTGTACAAATAATTTGGTAGTAAATATGAAGTTTTACCATCTCCAGTTCGAAACCAACGTGGGGCTAAAGCCATATTAGTTTAGGTAGTATCATTTGCACTAAGAAAAACGTTATTTTGGCATTTTGGAATGTTCGTGCTTCGTGAATACAAGAGTTAACGAATACAACAAATTAAGGAGTTGAGGATACGCAGCTCCTTACAGGTAATAATAGTGTAGCGGATAAATGATACGATCTAAAATCTAAATGTATTTCCAAGAGACCATCTTGCCCAAAGTCAACATTTATTTAGAGGGCAAGCAAGGTACGAGTATCACTTAACTATGTATTTACCTCCGCTCCCAAAACAATGCTCTATATTTACGGGGATCGTTAATTTTAGTTTGGACATTTCCGAAACACATCTCGCCCTCCGATTGCGTCCAAAAGCACCCAATTTCCATGCTAGTTCGATCTCTAAAACGGCAACTAATTAAGAAGTCAAAAAGAGAGTCAGAAACTTGCAAGATTGAAAAACGAAATGGCCGAAAAGATTTCAGAGAGAATCATATCCAATCCAAAATTGTGGGCCAATTCAGTTTGGACTTTGGACCCCTGTTTTTGACCGAATCGTAAATGATTTGGAGGATAAACTGTAATTGATTTGGAGGCCCAATCCACAGAAGTAGTACGAGTGAGGAACGCACAAAGCAATGTGTCACGGGCTACTTTTTCCAATTTGTAATTCCTTATGATTATGTCCAACCTAAATTTGAGTTAAAAGGTGTTACTTTATTACATTATTTGCGAATTTGGTGTTTAAAACATATTGTATATCAAATATTCACGTGACTACACAATTTTTTTATATTGTAATGTGATGAATACACGGATAAAAACTATGTATATATGTGAATGATGTAGTGATTAAATTCTCTACGTTCTTCCAAGGGAAAGCAATTCGAATCTCTCTTTCCCATTCTTTTTTCTATTCTTTTTTATGATAAATTTTATGTTGATATATAATTTCAATTTCTTAAATTTTTTAACTTTTAAAATTTTAAAATACTATAAGTTTTGACTTGTTTGAATTTTTTACTATTATAATATATTTTTTGAAAGAGAATTTGAGGATCTACATAAATTTTTTGATATATTATAATAATATTAATATACTTTGGGATTATTAGGAGGGAAATTATTTTAGGATTATGCCAAAATGCTTTGGAAATTAAATTACGGTGTAATTAATTTTATGTTACAAACATAGTTTTTAATTTTGTTGTCCAACCGGCCAGATCATGTTTCAGTGTATACACCTGGGACAAATATACGTACACCCGGGAAGCTTTCAATCGGAGAATTTACGGTCTAGCTGGTCGGTATGATGGTTTGGTTGGACCGAAAATTTCTGGTTGGACCAAAAAGACCTAAGTCCGCATTTAATTTTTTTTTTTGTAAAATTTTGAAACAGAAGAGGTGGGAATTGAACCTGGGTGAGGGGTGGAGAGAGAAAATTTTATCATTTTACCACATCAACTTATTGATTACTTATTCTAATTAAATATATTTAATATGTAAACTATGAAAATTAAAGAACAATTTCATTTATTGGACAAATATTAAGAATATTTAATTTAATGTTAGAAAATTATTTCATTTCATTTGTGTTGGCATCTTAGATATTTTATTTATTTTTTATAATTTTATAATAATATTGTTATAATCTTTTTATAAAAATATTTCTTAAAATTTTAAAACATTATTTGTACCATTGATGTTGTTTGAATTATGTAATTTAATGTTATTATGTAACTAAAAAAAACTTATGTACACATATATTTAAGTAATTTTTCTTGGAAAATATAATTTAGATTTAAATAGTGACTTAATATAAACTTTGTGATGTTGCTTCGATTGTATGGATTCTAGAACTTTGATGTTATTTGGAGTGAACTTTATATTATTTTTTGATGTATTGATGTTATTTGGAATGAACTTTGAGGTTATTTGGAATGAACTTATGTTATTTGGAATAAACTTTGATGTTATTAGGTTTTTTATATGTATATATATGGTGAAATTATGTCAAAAAAAAATTTTGTTCGACTACTAGTTCAACCGGTAATACTGGTAGAACCGTATTCCAAGTAAAAACTAACATAACCTTAGAAACGGTATTGAAAACCATGATGTTTATTCCTTGCTTTGTAATAGACGAGATATCCCATAATTGATAGAACCCATTTGCATTTGCTTTGTCCCTGTTTAGCTAAATACGTTAAGCTTTAGATAATTAAACATGCAAAATATTTTTGGATAAATATGACCCATAAAGTAATGATATACATATTAATTCAATTTAATCAATTTCTTAAACTGTATCCGTAGGTTCAGACGACAATTTGATCACCGGAAGACGAAAAACTGACTTTTAGGAATAGACGTTCCTTGAGTGCAAACCAAGTGTATTACAAATGTTAAATTACAAATGTTCAATCCAAATTGGTATTTGGATATAGGTAATAATTATTAAAAAATACTTTAATACTTCTTCATTCAATATCTATTTATAGAAGATTTTAAAAATAAAATTAGCATTTACAACATTTGAATTAGACGAAAAATACAGTTTTTCCATGTGATCAAACTCACTTAGCACAAGCTAGTTTGCAAACATTTACGATTACTAAATGTCTTTTCTGGCTTTAAAAATAATCAGTTCCCGATATCATTTTTAAAAAAAGTTCTATCGATCTCTTAAATTGTAACTTTTTCTAAAATATAAACAACATAAAAGAGGATGCAATCCGCTTTTCCCTCATACGAGTAAGAGGATCCATTCGCTTGGCCTTGTGGTAAAAACCTAAGTCAATTTGGTGAGAAGTATTTCACAAGCACTATTCTTTTATCATAATTATTCTAACAAATATTTAACACTAAAACAAATATTTGGCGTTAAAACCTAATTAATCATATATGCATCATACTGGTTACGGTATAAATTATTTATTAATTATATATGACCCATGAGTCGGGGTTAAGAATCTCCTAATGATGTGTTCTCGCGTAAGAAAATTAAACCTGTTAACTTCATTTTATGAATAGATTGTTGTTGCGATCTTAACTCGTAAACAAAGACTAACCTAAGGATCAGACGTTTCTTGAGTACAAAGTCACCAAAGAGCACCTCACGTTCAAGTTAAAATATTATTACAATGAAACTCCCATTGATATTAATAACGTTGACATCTGATTCTAAAATATTTTATTTAATAAAATAGATTGTAAGACCATTTTTGATTCTGCGATGACCTTAAATATTGAATGAACTACGTTTTTTTAAATTAATATTCAAAATATTTAGAAATTCTTCACGTTTCTAAATATTGACAATAGACCACTTAACAGTTTGCAAATATTTACAATTATTAAGTGTCTTTTTCTGGCATTAAGAATAACCAGCATCATCTCCCGATATCACTTTTGTAAAAGTTCTGTCAATATGTCACATGTAACTTTCCTCTAAAAAAGTAGACAATAGAAAGAAAAATGACTGTCGTTAAGGTAAGTAACGTTTTGTCGCCAATGTAAAGAGACCTATTTACCTACAGTAACAAAGTCAAACAATTTAAAAGCATAGTAGTAACCAACAACTCCCATTAATTGTACGCATTTCCCTTTTTTTTAAGTATAGTTGTATTTCATAAATATTTACAAATGTACACTACCATGGATCTTGAATTCCACAGTGCAACTACGAGGATACAACCATCTGGTCTCGTTAGAATGTACTGTAACAGAATCCCGGAAAATTACAGCATATAAAGAGAGTACCAAGCGATTCGAAATCCAATCTGTACACGATCAAAGAAAAGGAAACAAGTCCCAAAAATAAATAGCCTAGTCACCACACCAAAATCTGTACACGATCTTCTTTTAATTTTAGTCTCTATGTTCTTCTTGTAATGGCTAAAGTCTAAAAATTACAAAGCTTGGATATTCGCCTTAAACAAGAAATATAATTTACACGCACATGGTACAGATCTGTTGCGAGAGGCAATAAGTTTTACTATTATCAAGTTTATTTTCAAAATTAATTAATTATATAAATGGAAATAATGATGCACATGTTGCACACACATTATAATCAAGTTTTGTTAATTTACTATGTGAGAAATTTGATAATTAAGAAAATAGAAATAATGATGCATAATTTCTTGGTCATTTAGACTAATATTATATCCATTACTAATCATAATACTAATCATGAGTTAGTATAATATCAAAGTGGGAGTACAATATTGAATGGCCAGTTTTGTTATTTGACTCATTGGTCATAATTAATTCTTTATCACTAATAATGACACACAAAATATTATAAATGTATTTTTTAATAATTATTTTGATTTATTAATCTATTTTTGTAATAAATATTTTTTAATAGTCTATTTTTCATTTAAAATATATTTAATAGTTGTTATTCTTTATTTTTGATGAGTTATGTCCTCTTTCACCTTCTTAGGTGAATGTGTATGTTAATAATAATTTCTTTATTGACTATTTATAACAAAATTACATCATTGGGACTCTTCTACTTGTTGCATTTATAATTAATAATGAAAATCAAAACATTAAAATGCATATAAAACTTGCGGATTAAAAATAACAATTATTTAAATAAATATTAAAGTGGCTCACATTAATTAAAAAAAATTGAATGTACTCTTCCTGCTCTAATATCATTTAAGTACTGTCCGCAAAATAAAAACTTATAACAGAAAGATATGTGACATGTTGCATGCGTATTATAACCAACTTATGTTTATTTTCTATGTGAGAAAAATGATAATTATGAAAATAGAAATAATGATGCAAATAATTTAAAGGTTATTTAGCTAATTCGTGAAATAATGATTTACATTGTTGGAACTTGAAAAAATTAAAGTCCATTTTTAGTAACAACATTGAAGTACTGTGAGACAATATTTGTAATATATACATAAAACAAATAATATAATTATATCATATTTGCGACTAAAAAGACAAACAAAAAATAAAAAACTTACGACATAAACGAAAGGGTCATAAGCTTCTTCATGTAATCAAATGTTCTGTAAGTGCGCAAAGACACGTGAGTTAACATCCAACAATTTTCCATTTATTGAAATGCTCAATAAATCCAAAATATAATTCTTCCTCTAAACAAATTTGAGAAAAGTAATTTTAAGTACTATGTAATTTTCCAAAAAAATCATTTTAGTATCACGTGATAAAAAACTCGTCACTCTTGTCAAACTGTAGTCAATTAATATCACTTAGGTCCACATGGTACTAAAATGTAATAGGTAAATAGTTAGAGTAATCATGTTGTAATTGATCAAGGTCTAACTAGTAGTCACGAGGAATAACTTGGACTATTATGATATTTTAATCAAATGAATAATATTACGTTGATATGCCCACAGTGAGTTACTTTTATGAACTTTCTGGTGAATATTGACCAAGCTTGTTACCAATTGAGCCAGTTCCATAGCTAGTCAGTTAATGAGAAGTTGGATGTTGTTGTTCTTTATTTTAGGAAATGAAGAAGAAAGGAATTGAAGAAAGTCGTCTTCAGCTGCTATGTGACGTTAGTGGTGCATTCAGACCGGGGGTGCTGACAGCATTGGTCGGTGTAAGTGGTGCAGGGAAAACTACCTTGATGGATGTACTTGCCGGAAGAAAATCGGGCGGTTACATTGAAGGAAGTGTTAGCATTTCTGGTTATTCGAAGAATCAAGCAACATTCGTTCCTGCGAGCGGTTATTGTGAACAGAATGACATTCATTCACCTCATGTTACAGTCTATGAATCTCTTGTGTACTCGGCTTGGTTGCGTCTGTCTACAGACATAGATGCAAAAACAAGAAAGGTTTATGGTAATCAAATTCTAAACTCCAGTTAGACCAAAAAGACTTAAGATTGTCCGTATTAAATTTTTTGTAAAATTCTCAAAATGGTGGAGGTGGGAATCGAACCTCGTTGAGGGGTGGAGAGATAGAGAATTTTACTATTTTACTAGACCAACTTAGTACTTGCTTATTCTGATTAAATATATTTAATATGTCAACTACGAGTATTAAAGAACAATTTAATTTATCGGACAAATATTAAGAAGTATAAATATAATATTTGAAAATTATTTCATTTTAGGGGTTCGCATTTTAGATATTGTATTTATTTATAATTTTATAATAATTGTTTATAATTTTTTATAAAAACATTTTAAAAAATTTTATAAAAATTATTTGTACCATTTATGTCGTTTGAATTATGTAATTTGATGTTATTATGTTATTGAAAAAACTTATGTACACATGTATTTAAGTAATTTTAGTTTTAATGGTGACTTAATATAAACTTTGTGATGTTGTTTTGATTGTATGGATTCTGAATATCAGGTTTGAACTTTGATGTTATTTGAAATAAAATTTATGTTATTTTTGGATGTATTGATGTTATTTGGAATAAACTTTTAGGTTATTTAGAATTAACTTTGATATTATGGTGTTTTCTTTGTGTATATATATGGTAAAACTATGTCAATTTTTTTTGTTCGACCACTTGTTCAACTGATAATACCGGTAAAACCAAATTTTAGCCAAAAATTGGCATGACCTCTAAAACGATATTGAAAACTATGGTTACAAAGGTATCAAAACTTTCCACTGAATTGAGAGGTGTCAAGATTTCATAATCTTAATTTATACACACTTTCAAATCTGAATTTCGGACTACTTGCATTTGGTATATTATTATTATAATAAATTTATATTATTAAATTATTTTTCAAAAAATATATTATAATAATCAAATTTTAATCGCATAAAAAAATATAGTATTTTAAAAATTTAAAAATTAAAATATACGAAAATAAAATGTAAATTACCAAAATAAAATTTTGTCATTACAATGAATATAAAAAAAGGGGAAGGAGGAATTCGAACGAGCTCCCCTCAGAAAAAATTATGGGATTTAACTACCTCATCATTTACCTATACATAAATTTTTTTATTTGTATATTGGCTTATATACATATAAAAATTAATATATTAGATACACTAAGTGTTTTTTTTTTTTTGCATATTGGTCTAAATACACAATAAACAAATCTGTGTAGTCACGTGAACGACCGAATCTTTTTAATATAAAATTTGCAAATGATATGTTATAGTAACACTTTTTAAACAATTACTCTACAACATCATTTCAATAAGTTGGTGTGGTACATATCGTTATAAAATATCAAAAAATATAGTTAGTTAGTATAGCATAATTATCGATATGAAATTTTAAATAAGGATAAATTACTCTAGGTCCGTGGCATTTAACTTTTATTGTAGTACAGTCCTTCGCTTATTAGAATTTAATTTAACGTCCTTATATTTTGAATTAATATTGGTCTCGGGTATCTAAAATAACTGAGGCTAATGTTAGCGACTTTTTTTATCACTAAAATGACTAAAATATCCATATATAAAAAAGGCACATTCTTCAACCTTTAGACACCCCTTCGATAATCATAAACCCAAACATGAAACAAATCGGAACTTGCAAACCCCTCCTTGACTCCCAAACTCCACCAAGTGAACCAAATCAGAATTAAGGTTTCAGCCTCCGCCATCACCAATCCTATGGCCTTCTCATAGTGTCCCAAAGCTTTAACAAGAAGCCTTTTCTTGTACATCTCATTCCCCATCCTCTTCAACTCCTCCGGATCCACGCCAAAAATTGACCCAGTGCTAGATTCGAGCACATCAGTTTTAGAGCTCTGGTGGCTATTCCAAAATCATCCACGCCTCCATCATACAGACCGTCTTCGACCAGAACCCTGTCGCAATCTTTGGTGTGTCCAATGTTCTTCTCCCTAAGGAGTACTTCGCCAAGGGCAGGGCTGCCACCATTTGGTAAGGTTGATGACATAACTAAGGAACTTTTAGGAGCCCATGAGGGACCCAAAGAAGGGACCGAAGGCCCGATCAACCCAAATAACAAAGTCACTGTGGATAGGTGGTGGAGAGCTCGGTAGTGATGAGGGCCTCAGGGATGCTCCATATGAAGGGAAAGATGAGGAAGTCGAGGAGGGCGAGGAGGGTTCGACTGTCTGACCAACTGGCTCATTGCCGTAAGGATTGCTGGTGACCTCAAAGTAGATAAGGAATATGATGGGGACAAGGGTGAGCTTCCTTATGGTGGTGATGGGCTTGGTGGGGACGGTGGAGATTGGGAGGTAGTTGTGGTTGGGGTTGGGTTCTGGTGGGGTCAATGGAGATTGGGAGGTGGTTGTGGTCGGGGTTGGGTTCTTTTGCAATATTGATGACACCGCTGAGGAAATAGGATGCCAGGAATAGTCACTTGGGTTTTCTTCGGTAACAATCTCACTTGGGTTGCGAGGAATCTCACATTGTAGAGCATTCTCGAGGAGGAAAGTGGCGTGGAGATTTTTTTTTTTTTGATTTATGGGTTTTAATATTTGGTTTGTTCTTGGAGTTCTAAAGCAACATTAAGGTTAAAGAATGTGCATTTTTTATCTAAGGATATTTTAGTCATTGTAGCGATAAAAAAATTACTGACATCATCCAAGGACCCGAGACCAATATTAATTCAAAAAGTAAGGACACGAAATTAAATTCTGATAAGCGAATAACTCTATTACATTAAAAGGTATAAGTTAGGGACCCTAGGCTAATTTATCTTTTAAATAAACATATTTAATTGCAATAATAGATGTATGAATATGAAAATATTAAAAATACATAGTTCTTGCATGAGTTTATAATCATTACAACAACTAGTTGTACAATCATTAATCTTCAATAAACTAAATCAGATGGTTTGGTACGCGATCACGTCATAGAGATGAATGTGCTGTGGCATTGGTCTTTTTATTATTATTTACAAGTGCCATCATCCGAACGACACCTAATCGCGCAATCCTTGTTATTGGTGCATGTTAGTCTTATAATGGTTCCGAGCGACCTACAATCGCATTCGTCGTGATTTCAAGTTCCGACGTGCGAAGGGCACCGAATCTCGCAATCCTTCTTAATAGAGCATGTCACTGTTGCGCCCTAACCAGATAGGCTTAAGTACGAGGATGTCACTGATGTTAACTAATTCGGGTTGAATAATTAACTAATTAGGGTTCGAATTAGTGTCTATATGTAAATGATAAAACTCTCCTATCAACCAAAAATTTACAATTAAGGCGTGATTTGATAATACATTGTTGGATATTTGTCCCATCTAGATTTGGTTATTACTATTATATATCTTTTCGTTTAATAAAAAAATTCTCGGATATTTTTCCACCAATTTAACGAATATCTCCAACTCATGGAAGAATAAAGACCGTGACTAAATTAGGGATCACTAAGCTATCAGGATGTTTAACTATTTTATTTGGGAAAAAACTTTAATTAACTTGAGATTTTCCAAAAGTTTAGTTTAGTATCATGTGGTAGAAAATTCATCAATGTAATCAAATATCAACTAATTTAAATAAATTAGGTGTACTAGCAATTACCCGAACCATCTCTGTCCTGCACAATTCTTGTCCTGCTATTTGGATAAGACACATCATATATTTTTAGTGACATGGTGCCACGTCATTATCTCCTCATCTCCACCGCCTAATACACAACCGTTTACTCTCCGAACCACTAACCATGACCAGCGGGTCCTACCTCCGTGCTAGGATGCCTGCGCCGTCATCGTCGCCTCTCACGATCGGTGGTTCTCTACCAATCCTGTCAGCCTTTGATCATTGGATTAGGCCGTTGTTGCTAGCTAGCTCCATCCCGCCCAAGACCACCTCTGATGCTAGCACAAGGTCGACAAGTTCTGCCGCAAGTTCTGCCGCCTCGCTCGTCGTCAAGGACCTTCTATCATCCCTCAAGGCTGGCACCTTTGTCCCCCAAGACTCTCTCAGTTGGTGGGCCAAGTCATCAACGATCTCGGCTACACCATGTGGAGATCCATGAGGCTAGATCGTACCCAATAAGCCAAACTTGGACTTCTTGGATATTTTTCCACCTATTTAACGAATATCTCCAACTTACGGAAGAATAAAGATCGTGACTAAATTAGGGATGAATGAGCTGTCAGGATGCTTAATTACTTTATTTTTTGGTGGGGTTCCTCAACTACCACAATCAAGTAAGGATGGTCCTAACTAGAGTCAATTACTTTACCATGGTGTACATAGTTGCCTTCTTATTATTTTGTTTATTACTAAATAGAGTTGAAATCAGAGTTAATTAATTCCGCAAGCGTACATTATATATATTCGTCCTACAATGATTTGTGCATTATATATATTCGTCCGAAATTCTCTCGTCTTTCTAAATTGGTACAAGCCAACTTGTATATATTTGATCTCACGTATAATGACCAATATCGTTTATTATTAAACAAGAATCCCAAAAGAAATAAAAATGGAGAAATTTTGTACCAAAATCGCTACTCTTCTTCTCCTCATCTGCATAGATGTTTAGTTTGAGTGTTAGGGATTAGTGGTTGGCTGATAGATATCTTGTGATACCCCATATATGGACTGTGTGAACCGCTTAAGTGATTTGATTGTTACTATCCATACAAATAAGGTGCACCTTATTTTCGGGCACACATCATGAAAGAACTTCAAGGTTAAACGCGTTTGGCCGAGGATAGGATCAGGATGGGTGACATTCTAGGAAGTTTCCTAGGGTGCGTGCGAGTAAGAACAAAGCACGCAGGAAAGACCGTGTTGGTACAATGGAGCTAGTCGGTCAAATCACGGGGCGCTACATATCTATTTGCCAATTTTTTGATGTTTGGTGAATTAAAAAAAAATAGATGTTAGAACCCAAATGCCAATTTTTCCAACATCTAGAATTTATAGTTGTTACATTTAACTCACGGCTGTTACAATATCAAATTACTAAATAGCTCTCGATTCACATAATTCCTAATTAAATATTAAATTAAGAGGAACACTTTGTTTAATTGGCAAAAACATAAAGATAAATACTAAATTTTATTATATTAAATATTAAATTAACAAGAACAATTTTTTATTGGCAAAAATATAGAAATAAATACTAGACTAGATATTACTATATTAAATATTAAATTAAGAGGGATTTTTTTTAATTGGTGGGAGTATAAAGATAAATAATATGTACTATATTAAATATATAATTAAGAGAAACACTTTTTAATTGGTAAGAGCATAAATATAAATAATATGTATTATATTAAATATTAAAGAATGATGTTTATTAGTTAACTACCCTTATAAGTAATCTTACAACTCAACAACAACAGCCAATATTAGTTAACCAAACACTTTTGCGAAAATCGGATATCAGTTATCAGTTGAGTATTATCAGCCAACAGATGATCAACTGATAGCTAATAGCCAACAACTAACAGCTAAATTTCATCAGCCGTACCAAATTGGCCCTTTGCAAGGTTTTCAAAAATGACCCAGAGATCAACCCAGAATTGGGTCTGACCTCCGGGTCAGACGGTCAAACTGAATTTTTTTTTCTTTCTGATTTTTAAGTAATTTTTTGAAATATAGATAGGTATATAGGTAAATAATTTATAAATTTTATAAAAAAATATATAAAAATATCAAATTTCCAATCGAACTATCCGGTCTGACTGGATTTTCAGGACAAATCATCTGGTCGGGGTGGAAATTGCCTGGTCTAACTGGACTCCATGTTTTAACATAAAATAACCCGCCCTAAACTTCGATTCATGGTCCGACCAATCGAAATGCATTTTTTAAAACCCGGACCCTTTGTCTTTCTATATCTTTTTGGCTATACACTTCTTTGAAAATGTTTATTAGAATTCAAGTGTTGGTCTTGCCGGTCATAGTTATTAGCTCGTAATCAATATATTATGTTCTGGCTTGACGTGATTTTGACTTAATTTTAGAGAATGTAATAATTTTTTATAAGTAAAACTTTAATATATTATAATTAGTGTGTAAAAATATTAGTGTATGCCAAATGTCTATATCGAATTCTCTTATATGATCCTATTGTCAAAATACCATTGCCATAACTTTTAAATACATTTTTGCCTACGATTTCTTTAGGCCTTTTCCTCCCATAGGATAAATAAGTTTCTCTCTAAACTTCCCGTCATGACGTTTGTCTCTGTGGATTTCATTATCTCCACTTTTTTTTTTTTGCAGATCCATTCACTTTTCCATCATTCTTACTGGTCTGAACTTTGATTAGTTGGACAACTTAGTGTACAAATATCGGATGGATTCAACCAAAAAACAAAATTTATTCTTCTGTTATCCTAATCCTACCATATATTAAAGTAAAAATCTCGATAAACACTAAGAAGGTATAAATCTTGGTATTATGGTAAGAATCCGGGTCAAACCAAAACAATTTTACTGTTCAAACTCCATTTAAATTATTTAATGGCGCATACTAACTATAGTCAAACTTCAAGAAAGTCTGTACCATAACAGGAAAAAACTCACCTAAATAAGAATACAATTTAGATATGTATACACTTGTTTCCCATATATTTTCCCAAATGCTGGCATTTAAATTAAATCCATCTCTCATTCCTTTGTGACCCAAAAAAAATCGAATTGATTTAAAAAAATTAAAGATACCATTCTTTTAATTTGCGCCTGAACAGAAATAACAAAATGGAAAAAGTTGACGCAAAACTGTTCATCATAGTATTTCTCTTCGCGGTCGCAGCTTGTTAGTGTCCCTCTCTTTCTCACAATCCTTGTACACAATAGTCACAAACATCATTTTTCAATATAATCACTGATTTTTTTTTTCGAATTTTATGGATATTAGGGGTTTCTTTAAAATCATAAATTAATTTTACCCAATCCAGTGATGTATGTTTCAACAAATACAATTTCATATATCTCTGTATCGGTTATAAAACGTATACTTTAGATTTATACAATTCGTCTAGACACTAGTATGATAATTAGTGCTCCCCGGACCTATTTGCTTTTATTGAAAATTTGGATTAGTCGGATTAATTGGGGTAAAGATATTCGCCATTTTCACATTTTATTTGTTGATGAAATTCATAATCGAGTACTATTTGATCTTACTTAACTCTATTTAGGAATAGGTTTTCTTAATGATATTTCTATGCTTAAATCATAAATTTTCTAAGCTGGATTATTGTGATGCCATTTTTTTTAATTATGAACCACTAGTTAAATATGAGTCAACCATACGTCCGGTTAACTATTACAAGTTGTTTTTATTATTATTGTAGGCCGGATGCATTTGGCCGAAGCACAGGTCAGAATAACGTGTTCGAACCAACAAGATTGCATAATTCGGTGCCCTAAGCATAAAGGAAGTTGCAACCATGGATTGTGCGATTGTATACCTCCTCCCACCATCTTGAAATGCGATAATGACAAAGATTGCATGCTTTTATGTGGTTCGCATGCCGGCTGGTGCAATGATCAAAGCCTATGCGTTTGTAAACCAGCCTAATTATTCGGCGCACCAACACTCACTAGATCACTCCTCCGGGGTCCAGTGATATTTTAGTTTGTGCCAATATAATGTCATAACAAAACAGGATTTTTACTTTGCTCAATAAAGTTTCCCTCTTCCGGGAAAAATTGATGTCATGTAACCAAAGTTGATGTAATGATAAACATAATTTTCATATTCAGCCTAAAATCTTTCTAGGTAAGTGATTTAGTTGCATTTATAAATTTGTCATACACTCGTTAGCACTCTCTCATACTAAACCTATTGTCATACACTGTTGCACTGAGTTATGTGGGATTTTTAACACACTCAAATTAGATTCATTAAGTCGAATATTGCACAAACTGTAACTTTACAAATATGCAAAAAATGTGAATCTTGTGAATACAACAATGATCACTTGATCAACTGATTCTTATAAGATCTTAAAATTTTCACATTTAAGCATTATTATATTTTACATCATTTAAACATTCTCGTAGGCTCTAGTTTTCGTGTCTCTTTAACACCATTGTGGCTATTTCTCTGAGAGAATATAATTTGACAAGCAGCCAAAACCGACAGCACAATGGTGCACTTTGGTTCTTTCAGAAGATTGTGGTATTCGACAAGACGACAAGGAGTCGTTGAAGTCATTCATCATCAAGTAAATAAAAGAAAAGGAGAGAGAATCACAGGCCTTGTTGGACCCAAACAGACTTGTAATATCTTAAGCTTATGCTCTTTCGGATCTTCCTTCATTTACATTATCCTAGCTAAATTTAACTTCGAAGTGTTGTATCAGGCGTTTCCAGTTTTCTAAGCTCAAAAGAAACTTGCTTGCTTTAATTTGAATTTACTCCATCAATTAGCCGCAGTTTATCTTCGTCGCATGAATTGGATAGTATTGGACAAAAATTTTTATCATAACTATGGTTGTTGCAAAAATTGCTTGGACAATATACGGAACTATGCGTGGACCTATGCATGCTAATAAAATTTTGATTTTTCTTTGAATCTATACGATATCCATATATTTATTGAGCAATTTAGATACGAGAAGGTAAGCAGTATGAGATGAAATGGGCCGAGAAGAGTTGAGTCGTTGACCTAAAATTCTCAGGGCTTAGACTTGGACTAAAACATAAATATCCACAAGCCCACGAGAACGGATAACCCAAAATACGACAAGGAGGCTAACACGTGTCACATCCCTCTGGCATTTTTCGTAATTTCCCGATTTATTGACATATCCTTATTTGGAGAGAATTTTGGAATATTCTTAAAAGGTTAACATGGTAACATCTCTGCAACACTTCGAAAGGGCTAAAATATAATAATTACTAGGGAAAAGTCACTTTTAGTACCCTGTAGTTTCTGCGAAAATCACTTTAGTACCCTGTGGTTTAAAACCCATCAATCAGGTCATACCTCACCAATTTTTCATCACTTTGGTCCCAAAATTACGATACTACCCCTCCTTCAATCAGAACCTAACCAAACCCAATTCAACCTGACCGAACCCACATCCAATTCAACCCAATGGGGCATAAAAAATAGGATATGACTCAGATTGAGCTAAACTTTTACAAGAAGCATCCTAAAAATACACATGATTTACAAAAAAAAACATTTCAAGAAACCACAGGGTACTAAAAGTGACTTTTCCCTAATTACTATAATGCCATTAATTAATCTTTGAAGACTAGCTTCTTAATTTTCTGCCAAGTAAGAGTAGCTCCAGAAGATCCTCATTGACCTTTTGTTACTCCTGAAAATCATGACAATTCCCCCACTGAAATTAAAACCCGAAAAATGTATTGAGTTCAAACATTACGACCATGACAATTTCCCCACTGAAATTAAAACCTGAAAAATGTATTGAGTTCAAACATTATGGCCCTTCGGGGGAGTGTTGGCGTATTGCCAAGACTGATGGCTCATACTCTCGTACGTCCTGCCCCCTGCAACCTCATC
>SOPF01028819.1:0-49587 GCA_012979155.1 Hypericum perforatum | reverse complement strand
ATAGAGGGATTCCCCACCTTTTTGCTTGAACTGCATAATCTTGATGCACAGTTGAGTGGTTCTACCTGGCGGGTAGTACTTCTCCAGGAATTTGTCTGCAAGGTCATCCCATGTGGTGAAGGTACCTGCAGGAAAAGTGTCAACCCATTCTCTAGCATCATCCTTAAGACTGTGCTTGAACAATCGCAGCTTGAGAGCATCTGTTGAGACACCATTGTATTTGACTGTTGAGCAGTGATCTTCAAAGAGTTGGATGTGCTTGGCTGGGTTTTCTGATGTGTGACCTCCGAACTGATTTTCTCGAACCTGATTGATGAGGCCTTGTTTGATCTCAAAGTTGTTAGCTTCTACAGGTTGGTATTCAATGCTTGTCCGAAGTTTCGCCATCCTAGGATGTGACTGTCTTCTCCTGTTTTCATTGCCAGGAGCATTAATTATCTGATTCTGATCTGCCATCTCTTCCTGGTGTTGTTCCCTCCTTCTAGAACGAAAGGTTCGTTCAATTTTAGGATCGTACTCTAGAAGATGTTGGTTGTCAGAACGGGTGTGTGGCATACACCTTCTGCACCTTCACTACCTGCATGACTCAACAAAGAGGATCAAGTGTAGTGATGAATAACAAAGGTGTAAGAGCTTAATCTCAAAATCAAGAAAACTATATCCAATATTAAAGACAGATTGATTCAAATCTGTCCCCGGCAACGGCGCCAAAAACTTGATGCGATAAATATCGGGTCTAAAATACGTGCAAGAGAACACGATCGCACAAGTAATAGAATGATAAGTAAGATCGTGTCCACAGGGACAGATGAATCAATTCTCTAAGTACCGGATTATGAATTCCCAATCTTAATCTAAGTAATTCAATTTGAATGATTGGTTGGTTCTAACTACGAATAGTATTGTGTTTGAATCTAGGGTTGTCAATCCTAAACCATAACAGCAATATTTAAACGAAACGAAACGGATATAACCTCGTACTAAGGATTAAGACTGTCACCCTAAATCCAAAAGTACAGAACAACGAAACGACAAGAACGGATGTAATCTGTGCTATGAACTAAGGTTGTCAATCTCAATTCTCACACACGAAACGAATCAATCAAACAATGAATAATCAAGCAATTGAATGTAAAGACAATTCTTGACTACGAAGTATGCAAATACCGCGTTGATTGAAGATCCAAGTCGTTGATTACAATCCTTGAATTCGAAAGCAGGAAGGAAAGAAACTAGGGTTGCCTCTTGTGTGTAAACGTTCAAGAGTGCCTAAAACTGAGGCTTAAAGCCCTTATATAGTTTGACATAAAATAAAACCTAAAACAAGAAGTCCTAATTTGACTAATAGGCTTTTCTCCTCTTTCCCGGCAAATCCAGCGGGTCGCTGGCTTTCCCAGCGGGTCGCTGGATGTTGCCTGTGCATTCCCAGCGGGTCACTGGCTTTCCCAACGGGTCGCTGGATGTGGGCAGCGCGACCCCAGCGGGTCGCTGGATCTTCTAGCGGGTTGCTGGACCTTGGCAGTTCGTCTTCTTCAGCTTCCGACTCCTCAACTCTCCGGTCCTCGCCCTCCATCATCGCTTGATGCCTTGCTACTACACCATTCCTCCATCGAGCACCTACAAAACAACACCAAACTTCGACAGGTCCCTCGCTCTTCGAAACAAACACAAACATGCACTAAACACACTACAATGATAGACATACAAAATCAAAGTACGAACAAATCATGCATGAAACGTAAACAAATACGTGTGTGTTTATGCACACATCATATATGACAAGTGTTGAACCCTGAATATCTATCGATTTATTTACCTTTCGCAGTTGGCAGAGGAATCAACATATATAATCCATTAGTCCAGATCATATAAATAAAAAAGAACGATCCACTCGATTTCGTTGGTGTCTTGTGATAAAATGTATGTGCACGATTGTGACCATGTTTTGGATAAGTCAAACTCATTAATATCAAGAAAAAGAAAGTGATTAAACCAATGTTTAAAGGAAACCGGAGAAATATTACAAGTCAAGCCCAATGTTCAGGTTGTTTTATAACCAAAATATAAATCTAATCATTAATTAAATTCCTTTTATGGACATCCCTCAACTAACAAAGTTGGACCCGGATCGAATTCGGAATGAGGATTTAATTTCAAATGGTACATAATGAACAGTTAACCACGCTGATATATTTTATTTTTTTAATATTGACAAATTTACTATGTCATATTAGAATCTTTTGCATTTCAACATTGACATGTATAAATTTTTTGTAAATTTTTAGGTAAAAGAATTCGAGATCATAAAATGAGGAGACATATTTTTTGTATACAAACATTGAAATATTTTGTACGTCAACAATTACATGTTGTCTTGTGTGTTTTTTATATAATTTTTCTAACTTTTTGCGAAAAAATTTATACATGTTAATACATGTTAATATTGTTGACATTCAAATATTAAAAGACAAAACATGTCAAAATATTTCATCTTTTATTCCATACCATTTGAAATAATCATTCTTTTTTCTATTCCGAACAAAATTAGATTAACCCTGAACTCCAACAACGAGATTCAAGTAACATGGGGTGATCCACGCGCCCGATAGTGAATGCTGTAAATATGAGAAATTAGTAAATTACATACGTACAATTTTTAAATATTCATGCAAGCTAACATTGGTACACATTGCTAGTAAATCGATTTTAATCAAAGTGTGAGCTGCATATTTCTATTTGTCACTTAATAAAATAAAAAAAAATCCAAGTGATTGTATTTTTTATATTGTTATCATGGTTTTGTTTATGTTATCATTTAGAAATAAAACAAAAGAATTTTGAGTTGTGCAGTATATCATGTGTCTAATAATAATACAATATGCGTCCAATAATGGTAAAACATGTACAACAAGAATAGAGAATAAAGGAGGTGGATGGGGAGAGGAAGCTGGAGGAGGGGGAGGAGTTGGGCGTAGAAGGGATGACGAGAAGAAAGTAGGAGAGAGAGATGAGAAGGGAGGGAGAAGGCAGAGGATGATGGAGGTCGGAGGAAAGAAGAGGAGGGAGGAGGAGAGTTGTGTTTTTTGGGTGAAACCTAAAAATGCTGTTCATTCAAACCTCGTTGGTCACATCATTTTCAAAATTTATTGAGAAAATTATTTTCCAAATAATTAAAAATATTCTCATATGAGATCCTGAATAAAGAAATTGACCTCATAAATTTTCAGTAACCCAAAATTTAGTGTACTACATTTAGACAAGAATAAGCTGATCTCGCAAACAAAACTAATTAGCACTCGGCCAATCTGCCCAAGTTCTTCGTGGGCCATTTGATGAGAGATAAATATCAGGGTTTTAAAAAACGACCCAGAGGTCGACTCAGATTTTGGTCCGACCTTCGGGTCGGTCGGCCCTTCTGGCTCATAGTCGGTCGGACCGGAATTTTTTTCTCTTTTATTTTTTTTATTTTTTGAAATATATATATGTATATAAGTAAATAATTTATATAATAACCTAATATATTAAAAACTAACAACTAAAAATACCAATTTAAAAAATATACCAAATAAAGTTTTCAAATTAACGGATAATCTCGAATCAAATATAAAATTATGTAAAATATCAGTATTTTCTGGTCGAACCATCTGGTTCGACCAGATTTTTGGAGCAAAATGCTCGACCAGTCCAAATTATGAGCGATTCGACCGGTGGGCATTTTTTTGCAGAAACCCAGAACGGGTTTGAGTCCGTTTGGTAGTTTGATCGGCCCGCCCGCTGATCGGACCGCGTTTTTTAAAACCCTGATAAATATAGGCCAATACTACAATATAGATGGAGGAGGATAGCAACATAGCCAGCCCATAAAAGTGTAGGTCAATAACGCTTTGGGCTTTAAAGACCACCTCAACAAGCAAATTCATGAATTTCCACATAGAGGGATTAGTTTTGGTCGAAATCTAGTTACATTTGTTATTCCAAAGAGTAAGATGAGTATTCAAATTGGAAGTAGATAAGATTTTTAGAATTTGGAAAAAATATTAGTATTTTAAAATTTTTTTTATTAACTGTCAACTAATGTCGAGTGTATTAGTCTAACTAATTTAATTTTAAATTTAAGTCAGACAAAATTTGTGATGTTTAAATCAGAACCAAATACTTGTTGGTTCAAATCCGAGTACATTAGATAAATAAAATGGTTTTTTGGTCAAGAGTTACATTAAATATATTCAAGATTCTTGAAAGAATATACGCATTTTGATAATAGAAATACTCGACACCGTTGGTTTCCAACCCGTTCCAGTGATCACCGTGCGCAGAAAAGCGCGGATTAGATTAAGGTTTCTAGCACATTGCAGACACGCGGGGATTATATTCGAGGTAGAACAAGCATTAAAAAATACATATGATTCTCGATTGATATCTTTTGCTTCGATGAGAATCTTATCATCCAAAAGTTTTCAACTCGTCAAGGAAACACACATATTGTTGACGATTTAAACTGGATTGATCTATTTTCTCGAGCTGGGGTGTAATAGTAGAAGGGTTCACTAGCCTTGATTAAAAAAAATTCAAATGATTTATGCTTATAATTCAAATTTTGAGATAAGATTCAATCCTTTTTCTAGACTGGTGCTAGTTTTTATGTAAGAACTTATATCGATGCTTTAACTTCAAAAATAATTTGAACAACTTAATATAGATCATTAGTATAAGCACACTAACAATCTCTAACTTTTAGTGTAAACAACTGCACATAGTCAAATGAAGCCTAACATAGATTCTCTAACCGAGCATGTGCATTTTTTAAGTTGTAAGCAAATAAGTCATAAACAATTTAAACATATTTTCTCAAATTAATTATATTATCCTAAATTTACATGAATTTAATTTTTGTCATGAGTCACTAGATTAAATCCATTTTAAAGTTATATTAAAATCTTCATAATTTTCACCTTCTTAACTAGTGATGTGGTTATTTAACACCTAATAAATTTGTCACATTAAAAAAATTAAGTTGCAATTTACGCTTGAAGTTGCTTGTTAAAGATGCTTCCGGACAAAGCAAATAACCACCAAGTAATTGTGTATAATTATGCAGATCAATTGCAGATCAGTGGGGGTTAAATATATCAAGTTTCTAGCACATGCCAAATAATTGATTTCTACTGGAACATGATCCCAGGTTAATAATTTTTTGCTACGTAGAAAATCATATGATCTTTTTCGATTCAACTAGTCAACGGTTCGTGTATATTGGTGACGAATTGCACTTTACCTGGAGTGATTAGTTAGTGAGATGCGAAAACATGGAGCTGCCCACATATTTCGGTAATGTCCACATCTATTATTGATTGCATGGATAGCGTGGGGAGCGGCTACATCAGGGACAATTAATTTGTCCCTGATTAGGGGCTAATATAGTCAATTAACTAAATCCACTAACTTATGTAGTTTCTCTCTTTATTAATAATCATCCACCTAATTGATTAAATCATAACTATCCACCTAATCCGCTGAAATCACATTAATAACCTATACCCTAATTTTTGTAGTTGGATCCATACCCTACCCACGACCCTATGAATATCTTTTAGAAAGACCCGGACTTAGACTCTAGGGTCTAATCAAAAATCCATGTCTTATCCATAGACACACTACTTTATATCATAATTTTTTAAATTTTAATATAATCTATATAAAAATTAAGAAAAAAAATAAAGTCTATAGATAAAAAATAATATCAAACTAAATTTAAATCAAATAGTAATATTTAAACTAACTATATAAATATAATTTAAAAGTTATCAATAAATTCATAAGTGTTAAATATAAAGTTCAAACATAAAATAATTTATTGCTAACTTTTCATGTGACTTGAGAATATGTCTTTGTGATTATCTCATTGTTCTCTTCTTGCTCATGTAATTTAATTCTTCTCGATTTCTTCTACACATAAATATCAAATTTTTAATTACTTAATTAGTTATTTACAATTTGATATTTTAATAAAAAAATTAGAATTATATATACCTAAAATTTCACTGTCGACATCATCAATATAGAAGCATATTCACACTAGTTGCACATTATAATGAATCTGTTGAGTAAAAAATATATCAAACTTAAGCATGTTATTTTAAATCATAAATTTGATAAAATATATCATTATCAAATTATTTTTTTATTAAGCATTAGGATTTTTTTGGTTAGTCATTAGTTTTGTCTAATTAGGTATTATAATTTTTTGGTTAATTTATATATGTGTTATAATTATTTTTATAATAAAGTAACAAGGGTCTAAATAGTTTCGAAAAAAAGTGTACTATGTGGAGAGAGAATATTAGGGATGGCAAAAAGATTCATACCATGTGGGTCATACCCTTACCCTACCTAGTGGATCTTAGGGTCCACGGGTCATAGGCAGGGTTTGGGTTTGTGTATATTAATTTTAATAGGGTCTGGGTTTAGATTGGGTAGATATAAATCCAAACCCAGACCCTACCCATAGACCCAATAGTTAGACCATACCCATATATCCTCTCATTTTTACGCTTCTGACTTCTTCCAAGTCCTACATCACCGGTTCAAAGTCATATATTACTGGTTTAAAGTCCAAAATTACTGGTACAAAATCTTACATTATTGGTTCCATGTTATAAATTATTGGTTCAACCTTCCAGATTATTGGTTCACATTCCTACATTACTGGTTTAAGATCATACATTACTGGTTCAAGGTCCTATAATATTAGTTCAGAGTCTTACATTACCGGTTTAAGGTCATACATTACTCGTTTAAAGTCCTACATCACCGATTCAAAGTCATCCATTACTGGTTCAAAGTCCAACATTACTGGTACAAGTCTTACATTATTGGTTCCATGTAGTAAATTATTGGTTCAACCTTCTAGATTATTGGTTCACATTCCTATATTATTGGTTTAAGGTCATATATTACTGGTTCAAGGTCCTACAATATTGGTTCAAAATCCTACATTACCGGTTTAAGGTCATACATTACTGGTTCAAAGTCATACATCACAAGTTCAAAGTCATACATTATTGGTTCAAAGTCCAACATTACTGGTCCAAAGTCTTATATTACTCGTTCCATGTTATAAATTATTAGTTCAACCTTCCAGATTATTGGTTCACATTCCTATATTACTAGTTTATGGTCATACATTACTGGTTCAAGGTCGTACAATATTGGTTCAAAGTCCTATATTACTGGTGTACGGTTATACATTACTGGTTCAAAGTCCTACATCACTGATTCAAAGTCATACCTTACTAGTTCAAAGTCCAACATTACTGGTACAAAATTTTATATTACTAGTTCCATATTATAAATTATCAGGTCGTGGCACTTCAACGGGCTTCGGAGGGTGGACGTGCTTCGACAAGGAAATGCAGGTCGAGTGGGTTTAGGGTGGCTGGAATGAGTACGACGGTAACTGGTTCGATAGAAAGAGGAGGCTGAAATGGGTTCAATGGAGAGAAAAATGAGGAGAGGCTTCGTTCTTTATTTTTTTTTGATGTTTTGTTTAATTTCTGAAGAATATGGAATGTGGAGGTTTTTTATTGATATTTTGTTTCTTTCAAAATGAATAGTTTTCGATTAATGGAGGGAAGGTGAATAGTTTTTTTGGGAGAAAGTAGATTAATTCCTTTTTGATGCAACTAATTAATGAATTTGAATTTCCCATAAAAAGGAGATTAAATGATATTTTACCTAAAAAGAGTGAATCAGTAACTAGAGAAATCATTTGGGTTTGGCAAAAGTCATAAATGTTCATAGTCATTAATAGCTATTAGATTAGGATCTTTTAGAATATATTCAAATCTAATAGCCCAGATTTAAGTCCCTATTTAGGGACAAATTTTTATTGTCCCCAGAATAGCCATTTCAGATAGCGTGTGAGATGATATCTTAGTTTTTTGTAACTATTGGCCCCAATTATGTTTGAAAAGTAGAGGTCTGCAAATAGAATCGGGATTTTCAAAATCCTAATTTTTTTTAGTATTCGAAATTTTGAGATCGAGATTTTTGGGATTGAGATATTATTCGACAGGGGTTTTAAAAAATTTAAGGAGTTTCTATATTCAGTAATAATTCAAAATTTACCAGAATTTTATCAAAATATCGAGACTAAATTGTAATTTTCCATGTAACCATTCCTCCTTCCTCCTCCAGCCTTCCTCCTTCCTCTTATCTACTCTGCCTCCCCACCTCAAACCTCCTCCCTCCTTCCTCCTACCTCTTCGGCCTCCCTTCGCTACCTTACCTCATCCCCCGCCTCCATAGCTCACTCTTGTACTCCTTTAGACCCTCTTTCCTCCTTTATTTATGGCCTACTCTATCGCTCTACCTCGTCCCCCTCCCTCCAACTTTTCTTTCCCCACCTCCATAGTTCATTCTTGCACTCCCTTAGACCTTCTTGCACTCCCTTCTGTTCGATATTTTTGGGATTTTTGTGATTATCCTAAAACAATTTAGGTACGAGATTCAGATGACTTTTTTTTACTGTTCAATATTTGGGATATTCAGGATCGGGATATCCCGAATGCTCACCTCTATTTAAAAGTAGCTGGGAAAGATCTCTTTAATTCACTATTATGGGGAGAACATGAATTAACTTTGAGTTTTCTCTACTCATATTGGTGAGTTGGGCCCTTAATGACCAAATCAAGCCTTCCTCGAATTTAGACCATGACAATTCTCTTTCACTTAATCCATGCGATGTCCTCTTTGCATCTTCATTTTTAACAATCTTTCTCATTGTCGTTGAGTGTTCTCTTCCAACATACCAAGTATTCCTTCGTACCTAGAATTGCATCTTTATGCAAATTGGCTTAGTGGTCTCCATATCCATCAAATGCCCCAGTGATTTTCACCTTTTGTTGGAAGTTTTATCACTTTCTTGCTCTTGTGGATCATAGAGTGTCTATCCTGTGACACACTCTCCCACCTATTTAGGCAACACACCATAAGTTACTCCTCATCTTTGATAAGGCCATGCAACTTATCTTCTTCTCGACTCTAGCAAGGATGCCCCTTCCTTCTCACTATTATCCATCTCATATCATAAGGATCTTCTTGTACGTCTTTATTTTCCTTGTCGAGAAAACATTTGTTCGGCTGACTCGTAGTGGCCATATTGGTGAACTAGCTCACTATCTCCTTGTGGGAGTTTGTCACTCTTTTATCCACTCCATCCTTCTACTTCATGAGTTTATAGTCCCCTTTTCGTCTAGGTAGAAGTTCTTCCAATGACTTCGTTATCAACTCTTCTCCGAGTTCTATTGTAGAATCTCGATCTCGAGTGAACTTGGTAGCCTTGCAAGCACCTCGATCCCTCCTCGAACTCCTTCTTGTTGTATTGCATCCTATGCTTCACTACTCTCCTGCATAATCTCATTACTTGTCAATGCTCTTTGATTGCTCTACTCAAGTAGTCTTACCACTATATTACATCGATTTAGTTCCCCATAATTGGCTCATCCCCCACTTGTTTTGTCAAGAGTCCTCTAAAAGATAGCTCCTCCTTCTCATCAATTGACACATCGCAAGTGATGGGTAAACTTGGTGCATCCAATTGCACCTCGAGAGGCCTCTCGTAGTCCAGGAGAGAATATACTCCTTGTTCCACTTTTGGGCTTATTCCTTCTGCTCCATCTTCTCGCTAGTGGTCATGACCCTACAACTAAAAGCATTGGTGAATAGAAGTAGTGGCTCCTCCATCAGGGCTTTCCTCAATTTTTCCAACTCCAGAGATTCTACCTTTCTACTAGGTGAGAACTTTTTAGCTAGCTTCGTGGCTTCTACGTCATCACACTCCTTGTTGATGGATGCGACCTCCTTTAAAATCTTGCTTTCTTCGAACACCAAACTTGCCTCCTCCTCGCATCGCTCATGCTTTCCCCCACACGTGTCGTGCTTCTCCTTAAGTGTCGCATGCACTTCCTCATATGCCTCATGTTTTTTCTCAAACTCTTCATACTCTTCATTGATCTTTTTTCACCTTGTGAAGAGATCGGTCTTCTTTAGGCTCACAAATAAAGCAACCTCATTTCAGCTTCACTAGCTCTTGACAAACTACCTTCTGATTTAGCTTTTGAAAGCCCACCAAAGACTCCTTCTTCCATGTGGATGGTTCATGGACCACTACCAATGAGCAAGCAAGTGTAGTCGCACATACCTCATTGATCTTACTTGACTTCGTGCTAGCTACTTTGTCGAATGTCCCTTGCATCCTCTTTTGGAATGCGCCATCACAGTGATGGTGTTCCATAATGCGTTGTACTCCCTCCTCTGACTTCTTGCAACTATCTTGAACATCAAGTTTTACCTTTGAGAATCCCCTTCATAAGACAATCTCTCCATTTTGAGGTCCCGACTCTTCTTTGCAAGACACCACCATCCTCTTGGTAGGCGCCCCCTAGCTTCATTGAAATGTAGCCTACTTCAAATTGGTTTCCTCTCCTCAAAGTTACCGTAGCTCTGATACCAATTATCACAGAGAAATTTTCTCTCTACTAGTTTGCGTGCGGTCTTAAGTTTCTCATAAGCCTAAGTAAGTCTTTCACTAATAGTCTCTCACAATACTCGAAGTCTAAAGAGAGAAAGAAACACATGTAAGCTTTTTAGTGAAAGAATAATTGTATAACTTGTTGGGTACAAATGAGGGTGACAAATCCTTATGTACACATTAAAAATAGTTAAGTCATAGATGCAACTACTATCTACCAATTACCACCTACCCTTTAATTTCTAGGAGTTAACCTTAAGTCTTTTCCATCCATATTGGCGAGTTGGGTCCTAAATAATCGGATCGAGACTCCCGTAAAATTAACCCTTGACATAAGAACCTTAATGTTTTTTTTTTCTCAATCTAAACATGTTCTGAGGATACAAATTGATAGTGCTCTTTCTGATTCTCCGTTATTTATTTTTGACTTTTTTTAAGGTTCAAATTTCGTCAGTAATACAAATAAAAAAGATTTAACTAATCATAAATGAGTTGGTTAAATACGTTCAACTTTAATCTTACAATATATTCATAATAATGTATTATTACGTGGTAAATAAAACTTAGTAAGTAATCAAAACCTTGATTTATACCGAGAACACCTTGATTTATACCGAGAACACCTTGATTTATACCGAAAACTTAGTGAGTAATCCACACCTCGATTGACTCCGAATAGAAAATATTTAAAAAGTACGAGAAGACAATCAATTCTCCGTCTATGTGGGGGGAGCCTATAACTCCCTTGTTGTTTCGTCTTCCGTCCTATACGTAGCATTTGCGGGCTGGCGCCCGACTTCATTGAAAGCCGCCAATAAACACAAAGATCGATCGTTCCAGTTCGTTTGCATGCCTTTTATATATTCATATAATTATATATTTATATTTACAGATAGATAGAGAGAGAGAGAGAGAGAGAGAGAGAGAGAGAGGAGCAGACTAGAACTAGTGTCCGAAACCCACGCGTGCCCGATGGAGTCTCTACGTTTGGTCTCCTTCTCCAGGCCTTGCTCTCTCTCTCGTCGTGGTAATATATATATTGTACCTTCTCACAGTGAGGCTCCCTTTGTTTCGCCGGAAAATGGTTTTCGTCGAGACAAACAAGCCGTTATTCGTTGGATGAAATGCTCACGTTCTTTTTGTTTGCTCCTTTTGCGGTTTTCGAGAATATGCATTTTTTTTCTTCTTCTGTGAATCACTATATTCAGACTCCAACGTTATCCAACTATATTTTAGGGATGGTTGTTACAATGGTGTGTTTTACGTCGCAAGGTTTAAATCTGATACTTTTTTCGATGAATCCAAGTCTCTTACTACTTATACTAACTTTCGTTGATTCGAGAATTTTGCATTTCCGTTGCATTTTGTAAGGGAAGTTGTTTTTTTTTTCGGCCCGATTAATCAATCTTGAAGTCACTAGACAAGTATTTTTTCGATGTTTGTTTGGCTTTGGGAAATATTTTTATGTGAAACAATTTGATTAATAGTTTTTAGCTTAGCAAATTGAGGCTTTGTGGTGATTAATGGCCTCAATGTTTAGTTAGTTTCAGATGTTTAGAAGCTTAGTTGATCATCCCTTTAGCTGATTTTTTGGTTGGCTTCTGAGTTTGAATTCTGGGTTTAGAGTTTCTTGATTGAGTATGTTTCACCTATCTTTTTGGAGACACATTAATGTGTATAGTAGGGTAAAGCGTGTTGGTACAAGGAAAAGTTCAATTTTCTGGGCAAAATGGCTTCTGGATTGAACTTTTGGCCTACAGTTCTTTGGTCTATTCTCGGATCTCTCCACGAGCGATTTTTGGAAGAAGTAGATACTAGATTCTGGAGAGGAGGAGATTATAAGATGCACATTTAGCAGCAATACATTGTTATTTATGTTTTTTAAGTTTTGTATGAATGATTCATCTGTTTGGCCGTTGTTCTGATGGCAGGTGTAACAGCACCAGGGGAGGTTTCGAGGTTTAGGAAATGGAACCTCCCTGAAAAGTTTTCTTCTTTGAGATTCCGGAAGCTATATGTTAAGAACTGCGCTACGAGTTGCTTAACACGATTTGGAAGTCATCATATAGAAAAAGCAAGGTTCTCAGTGTGTGCTATTGCTGGACAACCTCTTGAACCTGACACTGGAGCTTCTGTTTCCAAGGGTACTTCCAAATCCATCCAAAATGCAGTGAATGCCTTCTACAGGTTTACGCGACCACATACAATCATAGGAACAGTAAGTTGATGTGTTTCATGATTATATAGATCTGTATACTTCTGCGGACCTTATATATGAGAAGTGCAATGCCGTGCTAGGATCTATATAGCCGATCCCAGCTCAGCTGATAGAATAAGGCTCTATCATGTTGTTATTGCTTGGAAATATGAACTTGATCTTGATTCTATTCTGTCAACAGACATTAAGCATTATATCAGTATCACTCCTTGCTGTTCAGAGCCGGTCCGATCTTTCTTCATTGTTCTTCAGAAAAGTATTTGAGGTGCTGTTAAATAGAAAAGTTAATTAGTTGATTTATTTCGTCATGTTGATTGTACGACTCTGAGAGCTCTTCCTCTTCATTAATGTGTAATGCCATGTTGCAGGCTGTGATTGCATCCCTCATGATGAATGTTTATGTCGTTGGTCTAAATCAATTGACTGACATTGAAATTGATAAGGTAGCTTTTGCTTTGAAGCCTCGCCATAATTTAAAGCAAAAGAGAAGAAGCTGCAGAGTTAGCTTTGATTCTTAATTGCTAATGCTATTATGTATGAAGTAACAACTAGATGAAGGAAACATGTAGGACTGGAATCTGTTTAATTTTACTTGGGAAACAAGCAGGGTGGAGCTTATTTGACATTCGAGTAACTCATCAACTCGCGTACGCAATTAAATCTTAGTGAACATAGATGAACATGATAGTTGGTTTTAGCTGAGGCAAACATACTGTAGCACCTGGTCACTTTCTTTACCTAAAAGTTATGAAGCTTTGTACTGCCTAAGAAATTTGGTTAACCTGTTGGTTTTCACACATTTCTTATGCTGCAGATTAACAAGCCAGATCTCCCATTGGCATCCGGAGAATACTCTGTCGGCACCGGGGTTTTGATTGTCACATCATTTGTGCTCATGGTACCTTTAATCCAAATGCAGGATTTTTGTTGGCTTTCATGGCACTGAGATATGCACCATTGTTGTAGTTTTACTATAGTTCTTATATTGCGTCGCCAAGTTCATAGAACAACTGTGAAATACTGTGATGATTTTGTCCTGTACAGAGCTTTTGGGTTGGATGGACTGCTGGTTCATGGCCACTATTTATGGCCCTGTTTGTCAGTTTCCTTCTAGGAACAGCATATTCAGTCGACGTAAGTTGTTCTTCAATTGTTTCTATGTGCCTGCCATTGATTAGAAGTTTTCTCAAATTCTCAATTTGGCACTCATTTCTCAAATTCTGGATAACCTTTAGATTCTGTAGCAACTGAACTACTAATTACTGTTAAGATTACAATTAGCTAATCAGCTTTGCAACTTCTGTTATTGCAGCTGCCCTTTTTGAGATGGAAAAGGTTTGCAGTTGTTGCGGCTTTTTGTATCGTAGCGGTTCGATCGGTGGTTGTTCAACTTGCTTTTTTTCTACATATTCAGGTTTCTATTCGTTTCAATGAAAATTTTTATTAGTCCTTTTTCCTGGTTCCTCCTGCCTTGGGGTAAAGGAGTGAAAAAATCCTTAGCAATTGATAGCCCTTTGATGGAACAACTTACTTGATGCAACCCAAATTCAGTTGTTTTCATGGGATAGCGCATTACCAATGATTTGGAATTAAGGGAAAATGTTTACGTTGTGTGGAAAGAGTGTTATATAGAATAAACTTGGTGTTATTATATGGTGTCTTCACTTATTTGATTTCTGATGAGATGGACATTGCCAGGTCCATGCTTACAAGAGACCTGTCGCCTTTCCAAGGCCCCTGATATTTGCAACTGTGTTCATGGGCTTCTTCTCAACCGTTATATCGCTATTCAAGGTCCGCGTTTTCCATTGGAGCAGAAAATTTCATAATTATCAAAATGTTGTTTTGTACTCTGTACAAAGTTCTTCTGCAGTTTTGGTTACTAAAAGACTTTGACCTGGATTTTTGTGTAGGATATCCCTGATATTGACGGGGATCAGTTGTTTGGCATTCGTTCCTTTTCGGTGCGATTGGGCCCAGAGCGGGTATATGTTAAAGTCATATGAGTATGTGCAGTGATATTAGGAACTTTTGGATTGATTGTGTCCTTAACCTGTGCTACCATGTCGTTGTCAGATATTTTGGACATGCATCACCCTGCTGGAAGTTGCTTATGCTGCTTCTGTTTTAGTTGGTGCTGGATCTCCCTACAACTGGAGTAAATGTATCACGGTAAATTGATTCTCCTCTTGTCCCGTGTAACTTGATGATGCATGTGACATTATCTGCCTTAGTGTTCTTGTGATTATTCGTGTTTAATATCATCGCATTCGGCTGCACTAGATCTTCGGTCATGGTATCTTGGGGCTGCTGCTGTGGAACCGAGCTAAATCCGTGGATTTGAAGAGCAAAGCTGACATAACTTCTTGTTACATGTTTATTTGGAAGGTAATCCCATAACTTAAACATGAGATGAACATCATTTATAAGCTCACATAACAGAATATATGGTTTTCCATCCATCTGCAGTTTATTTGTGCGAAAATTCCCATTCGAAAAACATCTATATCTTGTTACTCTTAAAATAACATCCATAGTTTTCTAGCGATGTGAAATTGGATTGCTCGTCTCTTATACATCCATTATTATTGAGCCCGTCATGAATATCACTTTGAAGAAATGGAGCTCTAGATTTCTAGAGCTTAGGTATCCGATTATGAGTTCGGAAGATTTTTCCTTTTTCTTCTGTTCAAGGAATGCAGGGAGTTACCTAATAGTTAAGGGCTTGGATTTCCGTAAGGAGGTTTTGAGTTGCCTTACGAATGAAATATACACGACTCTCTAAATAGGGTCCGATAATTCTCGACTCTAAATGTCACAAGTTTGCTCAATGGAACTACTACAGTTATGATTGAAATGAATTCTATGCACTTGGACTAGTTCCACCCATGATTTTCTAGGTACTGAGCCATTTGTTTCTTCTTGGTTGTCTTTTGCAGCTATTTTATGCAGAGTACTTACTGATCCCATTCATTAGATGAATGTTCAGACATGTCATTGACTTGTTGATCACTGGCAAACAGAGATGCCTAGAGTGGATGGTAGAAATGTAAGAACTTTGTTTTTGTAGTTCAATTGCGATTTGTGAGGCTGTAGAAGCCATGTAAAAGATAAGATTGATTACTAACTACATCAGAGTGTTTATTAGATATCAGATTATTTCCTACATGTTACCCGTGTTTTATCATTGCTACTAAATGACCTCGACGTTCTCGAGTGGTAAAAAGAGGAGATGAACCCAGCAGTAAAAATTGCAAGTTAAAGTTTATGCTAGTCCAATTTTTTGTTATGAGTTATCTCAATTGTTTGGTTTATAGTATGATAATATAATTTAACTCAGGTCGGTGGTTCAAAAAGTTTGTGATTAAAATAATCTTATTTTTATTAAAAAAAATTTATTATATCTTATTTAGTAATTATTAATATATATATATACCTACCTCGACCGTCGTTCAATCGAGTAAACAGGTGAAACAAAAAAAAATAAATATTTTTAATTTGTTATTTAAATCATTGGTTCATACTCTACTGTTCCAAAATTGGAAACTGCCAAAAACTCTGAAATTTTATGCTCAATTAACTAAATTAAAATTTATCAAAAAATATTTATTTTAACATTGCTAGTTAATTGAAATATGGTCTTTCTACGATGCAAACCATCAACCTATTATTTCAACAGCAAAAGAAAAACATAATTACATATAATGATATTTTTCAATCCGTCAAAGATTTTTTTGACTTAAATTGAAATTAAGCCAATTTTTGGAATTTATCATTTTCAGTAAAAGATAAAATTTTGGACAAATTACTTTCACAATTTCGTGGTTTCTCTCGCCTATGAGTAAACTATATAGAGTTCATCATATATTCAAAACGACGCGTCGACGACAAACAAATCTCAACCGTTTGACGGAAAAGTACACATAGACTCTATATATTGTAATGCATTGTGATTATTTAGTTTGATATGCATACACTTCCTGATTTAAAAGAAAAAAAACACTTAGGATATTACGAGCATGAACTTAACGACTCAGGAAGTATGAAACATCGAAATGACACTGTTTTTGACCTACTAAAATATAAGAGATTATTACATAAGCGATATTTATTTTTCCAAACATATTAAAATTGAATTGTCGCATAATAAATGCATAAATATTTTATTTATATTCAAATTATTTAAATTCTCAACTTATACTATTATTCAAAGGACATATTTGATCGGAGTATTTTTTTTACAACAAGACGGTGATCACAAAGACTACATAAAAATAATGAATAAGATAAATGATAATCTAAAGGGAAAAGTACACATGGTACCCTGTGGTTTCACCGATTCTCACTTGGGTACCATGTGCTTTTTGGACCGTAGAACAGGTCCAAGTTATGAAAATTTTCATCACGGACCGGTCCCGATCTCCGGTCTGTGGCTTTTTGATAAAACGACGCCGTTTTTCGTCTTACGTGTCTGTACACGTACTTTGACCATAAAAAACGCTGGAGTTGAGTTGGCATGGTGGCAAATATTTATTTTAGTACCCCGATTTGAATAATATATTTTGAAAATTCCCTAAATTAAAAAAGGAAACCCTAACTTCCCCTCTTTCCCCCTTCCCCGAATCTGTGTTCCATCACCACCAAAAACTTCATCTTCTCTAGCGACACCCGACCAAGATAATACTCGACCAAGCTGCTGAGGTCCGAGTTGTTAAGGTTGACGTGCGAGTTGGTTGCTGAGGTGCGAGTTGCGAGTTGGCTGCTGAGGTGCGAGGTGGTTTCTAAGGTGCGAGGTGGGAGGTGGCTACTGAGGTGCGAGGTGGCTGCTGAGGTGCGAGGTGGCTGCTGAGGTGCCTAGTTTAGCTGCTGAAGTACGAGGTTGCTGCTGAGGTGCGAGTGTTAAGCTTGGTTCCTCCTCTTATCTGCTGAGGTGTGAGTTATGAGCAGCTGCACATCTTCATTTGGGTTGCAGGGAGCTTCAGATGGAGGAACGAGTGCTTCCCCAGCAAGAGGGTTACACAAAGCATGGGAGAAACGATGTGGATGTGGTGTTAAATCATCTATGAGAATGGCTCGAACAAAGGAAAATATGGGAAGAAGGTTTTATGGGTGCGGTAGATATAATGAGAATGGTGTCAAGAAGTGCAACTTCTTCGTTTGGTTTGATCCACCCACGTGCAAGTACAGTTTGGAGTTGTTACCCGAACTTTTTGACTCGATTAAGCATAAGCAAGAGCAAATTTCTGGGCTCGCGAAAACCGTGAATCATCATGAAGCTGAAGTTGACAATCTGAAAGAACAACTACAAGACATGAAGATTGCTTTGTGCAAAATTGAGAATAAGTGCAAGATGTATCAGATTATTTTAGTTGTGATTGTACTTGTGATAAGTGTAATGTATGTTCTCTCATGAGTTGTACTATGTATGTTATGGTACTGATAAAATAAAAGTGAAGCATGATCATTGCAATTTCTTAAAACTTGCCGAATACAAAGTTTCAAATGCTGCTCATTACATTCGAATGGAAAAATAGCAGCACAATATTGAATTGGGAACCAATCAGTTCAATGTTCCAAGGTTTGCCAACTCAACATTACAAAAGTATAATTATAACTATCAACATCCTTCAATTCAGTTTTGATGCCCGAAGGCTTACAAAAACTAACAAAATGCTAACTAAGCTCATCCGAGCTTGCATAGAGTGCTTCTACTGATGCTTCAGTTCTGCTCCGCAGCTGGTTGTTCTTGCTGCGATTGTTGTGGAGTTCTCCTTCTTTTATATTTCTACATAGAAAGACAAAACAAGTTACCATTTGACAACGAAAAATCCTTCCATGTGAATCAAATACTGAGGTTACCTTGGTATTTGAAGTGCCCGAACTAGCAGCATTTAGCGCTTCCTTTTCCTTCGCCAATCTATACATTCGTTGAGCCGGTGATTCACCCGTGACAGCAGCCTTACAACCGCGTATGTTGTGCCTAGTTTGCTTATAGTTTGCATCAACCACAGCAATCACTAACGGATACAACTGCTCATTCCCGTCTTTGGCAACTACGGCCAGCAACTAACCACCAAACCTTCCTTTCAAGAAGCAGCCATCTAAGCCTACGAAAGGTCTAAGACCAGAAAAGAAAGCACTCTTCTGTGCTGCATATCTAACATACATATATTGAAACTGAGGTACGAGTGGGAGCAGAATCGTTTCTAGAAACAAATCTCCAGGATTTTGTTCCCTAACATACCCTGGACACCCCATACGCATATGAATCTTCACGCTACTGCCTGGACTTGCTGTTAATATAGCATTTCCATAATCATGGAGCCTCTTGTATTGGCCTGCCTCCTCTCCTTAAATGATTCTTAACGCCATCTTCTTAGCCCTGTAGCACTGTTGGATGGTTATGGAAGCTTGAAACCTCTTCTGAAAAGTCTGTTGCATTGCTATCACGGGCCAAGTAGGATTGTCCCTAAAATCTTCAAGAAATCTCTCGGCCAAGTACCTACAACCACATTATTCCAACTATGATGACACTGGCATAATCAAAATAAGAACTTCAGTCAGTATTTGAGCATAAAAAAACACATACCTAGAGGTCACCAAATGGTTGTCCCAATTTCGCACACAGCTGTGATTTGGATTCCAGGTCTTGATCTGGAATACACCTTCATCGCTGATGAGAGAGGCATGAACTCTGAACTTGCATTTCACTAGGTCTTCTTCTGGTTCAGCTTCGTTGTGATCTACTGTCTCAGTGTAATTGGTTGTCACTCTTTGTTTGTTATTCTTCGAGAACTTATATCCACAACCTTTCTTGATGCTCCAATCCTTCAACGCTTGTCTGAACATTGCAACAGACTTGAACTTCATACCTTTACACAAGACAATATTTCCCTCTTTAGCCAATTTCTCATTGAACCATGGATGTTCAATATGGACAACATCATCTGAATCATTTACGATGTCCAGCAGCTCAGTATCACCGAGAATTATGGGATCGGGCATCTCAAACAACTGTTGGTTAACAGTCTCCTCCACATTCTCTCTTGCAGCCTCATTAACATTCTCACGACCAATCTCATCAACATTCTCTCAGACAACCTCCTCTACATTCTCTCCACCAACCCCCATCCACATTCTCTGGAACAACAACCTCCACATTCTGTGGAACCACCTCATCCACATCCTCTCGAACAATAGCCTCCACATTCTATGGAACCACCTCATCCACATCCTCTTGTACATCCATATGAACATTCCCTCTAACCTGCTCTCCCATATTCTCTTCTTCATCCTCTGAGCTATCCGAGTCATCATTCTATTCTTCCTCATTTTCATCTGCACTCCAAACTTCTTCTACAACCTCATTAGGCATTTGTATTTCATCAAGCTCTTTATCAGTTCTCTTAGCAGCATCCAATCTCTTCTGCAACTGGGCCAAATTTGCAACAACTACGCCAACTTCTTTTCCATAAACATCAGTAATTGGGTATGGCTTTTGCGTTTCAACCATTTGCACAACCTCAGCATCGTTAAACATCCGAATTATCTCACCCTCACCACCGCCACCAGCATCCATCTTAAACCATATGTGAACCTCTTTCATCTTCAGAACACCACAATAAAATCTACGGACATTCCAGTAACTAAAGCGGTCTACATCAAACCCCATTCCCGTCTCGAAGGATGACCCACCAACATATTGCATGCGTGGATTTTGCTCCCATCTTCCACCGAAATGGAACCGCAAATAAATACGCTCGTCGGCCATTACGAGTCAAGTCAGAAACGTACCAAAATGGAAGCAAAGTCGACTCAACACATAAAAACCCAAAACCTTAAAATCTGGGTACGACCGAGATGAGTAGAGAACTACTTACCGGGGAATCCAAAGATCCAAGAGACATGGGAGAGAAAATGTTGCAGACAGAAGAGAAGGGAATAGGAAAGGGGAAGGTGTCGTCGGTGAGATCGGAGAGGGGAAGAAGTTTAAGAGGCGAGAGGAAGTTTAAGAGGCAAGAGAAGTGGGAAGAGGGAAAAAGGAGGGAACGGGTTTGGGGAGGGGTATGGTTTTTTGGGAATTTTTTAATCAATGGGGATTTTTTTAATCGGGGTACTAAAATAAACATTTGCCACCGTGCCAACTCAGCTCCAGCATTTTTTATGGTCAAAGTACGTGTATAGATACGTAAGACGAAAAACGGTGCATTTTATTAAAAAGCCATGGACCGGAGATCGGGACCGGTCCGTGATAAAAATTTTCATAACTTGGACCTGTTCTACGGTCCAAAAAGCACATGGTACCCAAGTGAGAATCGGTAAAACTACAGGGTACCTATGTGTACTTTTCCCTAATCTAAAATATGTAAAACAAAAAATTCTAGCATAAATCAATATTATAATACTTTTTAATTTGTGAATTGAGTAAAAATATATATTTATTCAAAAATATTATTTTATACAAAAATGAATTTCTAGATTTAAGACACAAATTTTATGAAAAAGTAATAGTTATCATGATAGAGGTTACTAAAGATTGAGACTTTTTATCAATGTATATAACTTATTCATTTAGAGAATATGACATTTTCATGTCGTAATTTTTTCTTATTTTATAAGGAAAAGTACATTATACCTACTTGTGGTTTGATCGATTTCGCGTTCATATCGTATGATTTTAATTTGATAATTTAGTCCCTATGTTTTAAAATCTTTGATAGCATGTAGTCCTAGGCAACTACCCAGACTACACGGTCCTGAGCTGGTACTTGATGATGAACGAACGGTTGTTAAGGAGGAAACGGGAGAGGCAGGACGTGAGAGAGGAGAAGGGGGGGTTGGTCTAGTCGAGGGCGACTATTCGGGTCTCGTCGTTGACATAGCAGTAGGGCTTGTCATGTAGGTGTGGAATGATGTGGCTGTCATAGTTGCACATGAGTCAGAGCTTGGCTCCTAGGATGGGCAGGAGATTGTCGAGGGAGGACGATGAAGGAAAGATGGAATTGAAGGGGTCTGACGATGGGGGTAGTTGAGGTGGATGGTGGATGGTGGATGGGAGAGTAGGGAGTGATGAGGTTGATCCTCTCTCATATAAGATAGTTCGGCCAGCCCGGGTAGCCACCCTAGACCATATAAAGTCAAAGATTTTAAAATACAGGGACTACATTACCAAATTAAAACTACAAGGCCTTAACACAAAATTGGTCTAACTACAAATAGGTAAAATGTTCTTTTCCCTATTTCAAATATAGGATTTTTTAAAAAGTGTTACTATTCACTAATTTTTGCGAATTCAGTGTTCAATTTTTTTTAACAGATCTGTGTTCATGTGACAACATGTTTTTTTATCATGTATTGTGACTACTACACGAATAAATAAATCATGTAACTAATATATGAATTAAATATTCGTGACGAGTACACATAATTTTATGGGTGTACTAGCTAACACGCGATAAAAATATATATTGGTTACATTGCAAAATATCATCAGTACACATATTTTTTATTTTTGTAACTGTGTGTCCAATAAACAGATAAAAAAATATGTGTATAGATTGAATTATGGATATTTAATCTGTGTTAATTTTATCTCTCAAACACGGGTTTTTGGTAATGAGAAAGTTTGGGGAAGCCATCCATCGCCGATGGCGATGCCTTCCGTTGCTACCGTCGACGAGGCATCAGTATTAAATGCTCCTGATTATACCCTCGACATCGCTACATTCCTCCCACAGCTCACCATCAATATTAAATGTATTATTCTCCTCTATGACATCTGAACATTCATTCACCTTATCATCCTCAAAGTGCGATATAATTTCATTAGCAACATCCGATCGTAAGCACTCTATTATCATTGAGTAATCTAATTAGTTATTTACTCCTGCTAGTCATAGATTTGGTAGAGTGACACCATGTTTGAATTATGTTTTTTTTTGGTGAATAAGGTGAGTGTCAAGCACTCTTGATTAAAGAACATAAGTTACAACTGAGTTTCAGACATGTCAATCAAAACAAACGGAAGGCAGCAACCAGGAGGTTCCTCAAAAACATTAAGGCCTCTGGGTAAAATAAAGGCATGATTGGCTAGGGAGTCCGCTACTGTGTTACATGCTCGGTGGCAAAATATGACCTTGATGAGTGAAAACTCCTTGATCAGGTCTTGACAGGATATCACGAGGGGAGAGAGGACATTACCCACCTCCACACCCTTGGAGACTAATCTCACTACTGTGGAAGAATCCGATTCCACTATAAGATTATCTATTCTTCTTCGCCTCGCAAGATTGAGTCCTTTCTGAAGGGCCCAAAGTTCAGCTGTGATGGCATTACAGATTCCGATTTCTTCAAAAAATCCAACCTTCCATGCGCCATTCAAATCCCGAATGACACCACCACAGCTGGCCTTACCTGGGTTACCTTTGGATGCACCATCAACGTTTAGCTTCCACAATTCGATTGGAGGAGGCTTCCAAATTGTGTTCATGCATTGAAAGGGCGGAGGGAAGGCCCGAAGTTCAGTGTTCCGTTCCCAAGCTATACTGATTTCTGTAGCTTTGGTGGTAATGACACTCATAGGATCAGGAGGATGAGCTTCATTATTAAAAATCAGTTTATTTCTCCAGGACCAAAGCCACCAACAGGCAGTGGTAAAGATGACATTCCACTAACTTAAATGGTCCCGCTTAGTTACAATCTTTAGGTTCTGTTCAAGCCAATCCATCAGGTTCAGATTAAAGAATCTAGTCTAAACATCAGGGGGAATGAGGGCCGACCAGCACTGCCTTGGAAGCCTGCAGTCACGTAGTACATGTAGGATAGATTCTTGTTTCTCCGTACACCTGATGCAATAAGGAGCATTTCCAAACTTTCGATGGTAATGTTCCATATTTGTCATCAATCTTCCTTTAGCACATGTTCACAAGAATGTTTTCATTTTCTCCGGGACCTTCAGCTTCCAGATAAGATTCCAGATAGGTTGAGTTTCATCTAGTTGGTTCGTTACACCAATCAACCTAAGATAGGCGGATTGAGTGGTAAAACCTCCAAGATACGAGAATTTCCATGCAGGGCCATCATTTACACAATCAGTTGCAGCGATGAACATAGCTGCCACATGAGGTTTCCAACAATCTGGGAGGATTGGGTCTAGCTCAGTCCAATTCCACCCCATGATATCATCCCAATAGTCTCTTACTTTCCGTTCAACATGTGCATTAGGAATTGGGAAACCCAACCGATCCAATATACCTATGCCAGGCAGCCAATCATCTGTCCAAAACTTAATAGTTTTACCATTCCCAACAGCCCATTTAAAGTCCTCCTTGACCATCCCTGCAACTCCCGTTATACATGCCCAAATGGCAGATTGTTTGGAGGTGTTACGGAGGTGTAGCCCATCCGATAACTTCTCGTACTTATATGCCAAAGTCTGCGCCCATGTTTCATCTGGGGAAGTTATGAACCTCCAGCCTAGTTTTGTCAAAAGAGCCGAGTTTATAGTTTTGGCACTCCTAAGCCCGAGTCCTCCCATAATCTTCGGCTTATACACTTCATCCCACCTCACAAGGTGTATTCTTTTACTTTCTTCAGTATCACCCCATATAAAATTCATGGTAATATGATCAAGTCTATCGCAAATCGTAGCAGGCATACGCACAACTTGCATGGTATAAGATGGGAGTGTGGATAACACTGACCTCGCCAATGTGACTCTTCCAGCAAAGGTAAGCTGTTTAGCTTTCCAGCCAGCTAATCTCTGTTGAGCTTTCTCTACTATGTAATGGAAAGTTGATTTGCTCACTCTAGTATGGATTGATGGAATTCCAAGGTACTTTCCTAGATCCTTTGTATGCTGGATTTGCAATGCATTGCTTAGTTGGGAACATGTAGAGCTAGGCACATTCCTGGAAAAGTGCATCTTGGACTTATCCTCACTGATCTTCTGACCAAAGGCTTTACAAAAGTTATCCAGCCCTTCCCGTATAAGATTCACTTGGTCAATTATTGCTTCAGCAAATAGAATGATATCATCGGTAAAGAAAAGGTGGGTGATTGATGGCCCTCTTCTAGTAAGGCGGATCGGTTTCCACGCCCTCTCCTCAGTCGAATTTACTATCCAAAGTGCTAATCTCTCTATACATAGTACAAATAAGTATGGGGAAAGTGGATCACCTTGGCGGATGCCCCTTGTCGGAGTGAACTCAGTTGACATTTCTCCATTCCATAAAACCCTCATTGTCGGAGTAGTTACACACTTCATGATAACATTTATGAGAATCTGCAGAATGCCTGCTTCACTCAAAGTGTCCTCTATAAAGCTCCACTCAAGGCGGTCATAAGCCTTCTCCAAGTCTATCTTTATCGCCATCCACCCTTTCTTCCCTTGCTTGCTCCTCATTGAGTGTAAAACTTCCTGAAAAACAACAACATTATTAGTAATTTGACGCCCTGGGACAAAGCTGCCCTGGGCTTGGGAAATGAGGGCTGGGAGTTTAGGCTTGAGTCTAGAGACTAGAAGTTTGGTAAGGATTTTGTAAGCTATATTACAAAGGCTTATTGGTCGGAAGTGTTTGATGGTTTTAGGTACTTGGATTTTGGGAACCAAGACAAGGAGGGTTTCATTCAGGCTTAAGGGTAAGGTGGCCGAGTTAAAGGCTTGGTTTATAAAGGAGCACAGGGAAGGTTTCACTATACCCCAACATTTTTGGAAGAAAACTCCTTGAAAGCCGTCGATACCAGGAGCTTTAACTGTGTTCAAACTTTTAACTATTTCAAATATCTCCTGTGTCGAGATTGGTCTAGAGGCTCTCGCCACCTCCTGCTCCGACCATGGTAGGAAATCTTCTGTTGTCATGTTAGCTTCCAAACACGAGCCTCTAGTAGTATACAGATCTCGAAAGAAGGAAGTGGCCATATTTTCAAGTTCGGCCTCCTCGTATATCCATTCACCTTGTGCATTCTTCAACCTAGTCACTTTATTCCTCCTCCTTCGTATGATTGTTTGTGTATGAAAGAAACTTGTGTTGCGATCACCACTCGTAATCCACCTGTCTCGTGACTTCTGTATCCATAAAACTTCAACCTGATGGAGGACTAACTCCAGGTCAGCTCGTAGCTTTTCATCCAAACACATTAGTCCTCTATTTGGCCTTTGGTCAAGGGCTTTTTGAAGGCCGCAAAGTCTTGCGTATAATCTCTTTTTCCTCCATTCTATATTCCCAAACACTTTCACATTCCACTCCTTTAGCTCCCATTTTAAAGCTTCTAGTGCGTTCTCAATTGCGCAATTAGGATTCCACTTTGCCTGTACTACTTTTCCAAAGCTTGGATGGGAGAGCCAAGCTGCTTGGAAACAGAAGGGTCTCCTTATGCGCCGACCTTCATCTTTGTATGAATAATGTATAAGGAGCGGGCTATGGTCAGAATGAAACCTGGCAAGATGTTTAACTGTTCCTTCTGGCCAGCTGGAACACCACTTCTCATTGTAGAGAGCTCGATCAAGACGTTTAGCCACCTTGTTACCGTCACCAGTCCCTCTGGACCAGGTGAAGGGAGAACCAATGAAACCCATGTCTATTAAACCATGTTGGTGTATCCAATTCTGAAAGCGAAAGTCCTGGGCTCTCAGTCCTCCCGAGCCTCCTTTCCTCTCTTCCAAGCTCGTGATTGCATTAAAATCACCAACCACCATCCAGGGTTTAGCAACTCCTGGATTAAGTGCTGCAATAGTCCCCCAATAATTCTCATGTCCAGTTACCAGGGGTAGTGCATACACAATCGTAATCAACCCTGCACTATAGCCATCTTTTAGTACCTCTACGTGCAGAAAGGTATCCCCCAAGGAGATGACCACAACAGATACATTAGAGGTCCAGAACAGCCAAATGCCACCACGTCTTCCTTGCACTTCAACACGAAAAAATTCAAGCCCCAGCTTTCGACAAACACTATCAGCTGCTAGACCACTGATTTGTGTTTCTAACAATGCTGCTACACTAATCCCATGCAGCCATAATAGGTATTTAAAGGCACGTAAGAAGCCAGCTTTTCGCTCTACAGTAGTTCCACACTAGAGTTTTAAACTCTGGAGCCGTATAGTACGGACTGTTATTCATTCTGAGCTGAGACATTAACAATTAGGCAATTGATGGCCCTGTTGCTGCAGAACCATACTAGTTTGGGTCTTGGGTGTAGGGACAGCTTGTGTAGGTGTGGGTAAAGGGTTATCTTGTGTGCGGATGGGTACTAGATTGGTATTGGGTTGTATATTAGGAGGGTCTTGGGTATGATATAGAAGGATTTGATGGCCTGTGATCACGTGTGGGGTAGTGGGTAGAGTGGTGGTATAGTTCGTTAATAGTGTGATAGGGTGAGTAAAAGAAGAGGGCACTTGAGTGGAGCTGCTGGGACCATGGTTGGGGTTGACATTCTCTTTAGGATGGTTGCGGGCTAATGCTGCCTTAAGTTTAGCTTCGAGCACCAGTTCCTCCTTTCTAGGTCTTTTGTTTGTGGTGGCAAGTGAGGTATGGTGTTGGGTCACTGGGATGGGGTTGATATTAGGATTATGCTTGGTTGGCTTGTGGGTTCTAGGTGTACCGGCCCTGGGGTTAATCGTTGTATTAGCTCTAAATATTTTAACATTCTGCAATCCTTGTGTAGGTTGCTCACCTCTCACTTCTCTAGAAGATTCCAATTGAGCCAGTATGTTATACTTATTTCTAGCAGTGGCTTCAGTTCTAGACATCTGGGGTCTGGCTGGTCTTCCTTTCTTGGGCACAACCATCCAAGGGCCTAAGGATTCCTCTTGAGCCTTAGCATCTTCACCACTAAGTGAGGCAGATCCAGCGGTCTCCCTATGTATATTCCCCAGATTGGCATCACTAGCAGTTGCTGGTGTCCTCTCTCCTTTAGTATCTGGCTACTTGGAAGGGCAATTTTCACGAAGATGGCCATAGAGGCCACACCCATAACAGATTATATGCAGACCTTCATACTCCACTTTCTGGACATACTCATCAATAAGAATTTCCCCAATCAATGGCTTCGTGAGGTCCACTTCAATACATACTCTAGCAAAATGGCCTCTAACCTTATTCTCCGTATTAAGGTCCAGTTTTATAAGAGTACCTAATCCTGCACCAGCACTCTTCAGAAGATTATTGTTGTAATACCTGGTAGGCAAATCTGGGAATCTCACCCAGACTCTGACCTTAGCATCCTCCTTCATTGATGGTACGAAGTGCACGTCCCATGGTTTAACCACTATGTAATGGTCTTGGTACAGCCACGGCCCTCCGTACAATGCATGGACGTGATCTTCTTCAGCTGAGAAGGCCACAACGAAGTGCCCATATGGGAGGTCTACCAGCTTAAATTCCGCTCTCGAGTTCCAGATCTGTTGAAGTCTATTGAGTAGTGCTCTGTATCCCACAGATCGGCCCAGCACTCTTACTATGATGGTTTTCTTCCATGGTTCAGCTAGCTGTTCTCTGGCTTCTGGAGATAGGATCAACTTCGGACGGTGTGGATTCGAAGAGACGTTGAGTACTGCTTTGCCAGTAGCAAGCCAGTCCTCGGTTGGTCCCTGGTATTTGGGTATTGGGGTGCAGTTCCCTCTCACTGATTGGCTATAAGATCTCTTGGGATTGGGTTCCGACATGGGTGTGGGTGATGCGGCCGAAGAGGATTCTGAGGTGTTTGGGGGTGTTGGGGGCAAGCGGGTTGAGTTGGGTAGGTTTGCTTAGTGTTGGTATTAAGGTTCAGCTGGGCTTCAGGGGTGGAATTACCACGGGCATTGGCCAGGGGAGGGGGTAGATTGGGGGGGGGGGGTTTCCTATGGCTGATTGGAATTTGGATTTGGAGTTGGACCCGCGTTTCCAGCACCATGCTGGACACGCGGATTTGGTGGTCTAAACTCCTGGATTCGATGGTTGGTTTTTGGATTCGATGGTTTGTATGTATGTCTGATTCGATGGTATGGTGTGTTGTAATTCGATGGTATGATATGCTTGATTCAGTGGTATAAAATGTCTCATTCAATGGTTTGACATCTGATTCAATTGTTTGTATATTGTGATTCGATATTTTATATATTGTGATTCGATGGTATAGTATGCATGATTCACTGGTATAAAATGTCTAATTCGATGGTTTGTATATTGAGATTCGATGGTATGGTATGCATGATTCAACAATATAAAATATCTTTTTTGGTGGAAACAATATAAAATATCTGATTCAATGGTTTATATATTGTGATTCGATGGTATGGTATGTATGATTCGATGGTATAAAATGTTTGATTCAATGGTTTGTACATCGAACCATTGAATCAGACATTTTATACCATCGAATCATGCATACCGTACCATCGAATCTGAATATATAAAATATCGAATTACAATATACAAACAATTGAATCGGATGTCAAACCATTGAATGAGACATTTTATACCATCGAATTACAATACATCATACCATCGAATTACAATACACCATACCATCGAATCAGACATACATACAAACCATCGAATCAGACATACATACAAACCATCGAATCCAAAAACCAACCATCGAATTCGGGGGTTTAGACCACCGAATCCGCGTGTCCAGCATGGTGCTGGAAACGCGGGTCCAGCTCCAAATCCGATCTCGGCTGATTGAGGGGTCGGGTGGACAGTGCGGTCGGGAGGCTCGGGTTGGGTCAAGTGCGGAGGAGGAGGGGTTTCGGGTTGTTGGTACTCTGGGTTCATCTCGCTTCTCTCTTTCTTTCCAATATAGCAATATGATATCTTTATACAAATAGGATTAGTAGAGTCATACCATATTTGACTTTTGCTTCTCGCAATCTTTTTATATTTGAAAATGAGAGTGAAGAAGATAATGAAAATGAGGAAGATGAATACCGATGTCATCAACCACATTGTGTAACTAAAGATGCAACACACAAATATATACCTCATCAGGTTTTTAACACTTGCATTTTTTCTCTATATTCTTTCTTCGATATCTTCTATGAATGGATGAGTTTATAAACTGGATGACATCAGAAAAAATTTGTATATTGGGTGAATAAGTAGACAAAAAATCAGAAATATTTAGATAGTCTTATCTAACCAATAAACAAAAGAAAAATTACCATGAGTTAGTTCCCTGATTTATGTTGTCACTCCAAAGAGGAAAGTTTACCGAGGGATATTTTGGTCTTTTCGAATACCTATTCGTTGGAGGAAATCTCAATTTTCGATGACTAGAGCCCTCATAACAATATTTTATTATAGTACATGGATCGTACATCAAATTTGAATAATCCAAAGATCTTATCACAAATAAGAGCATAAGCCTAAAGACCTGAAAATTATTTACCCATAAATAAAATAATAGTCTTGTAATTTTTTTCAGAAGAAGCGGCTTCCTGGGTGGCTAGGTATATAACCGCCCCCACCAATCCTAAGGACCTAAACCCTCCCCCGATAGTGCCTCTAACGGAAACCCTGACATTCTCCTCTCCCCCACAGATACCTTGCGAGACAAACAATGGAGAGTGGCGCTGAGAACGCAATTCCCAATTCCGGGGAACCCATCAGCAAAAAGTAAACATTTTTGTTCATCTCTAGTTCGTTACTTGAATTGGGTTCTTTCCTGTTTGTTTGCTAGTGTAATCTGTTTTCTTGGTTTTGTTTGTTGATGGTTTTGTCGTTATTTGTTTGGTCTCCGATTGGGTGGTCTTCAGTGCACAGAAGAAGCTGCTGAAGATGAAGCAGAAGGAGGAGGAGAAGCGGCTCAAAGACGAGCAGAAGGCTGCCACTCAGGTACTAATGATCACGCTCACGGGTTTTGAATTCCCGGTTGCCTCAATGTTGTCTCTCTTCTGATAGTTTTGAGAGACGGTGGATAATTTCGAATGGTGTTTTTTTTCTTCTTGTTTGACATATGTTTCGTAAGTGTACAATGGTTTATTCTTTCTTAATTCCAGAAAGATTTAGGGTTCCTGGTTGCATTTACTGGTTACTTGAGGGTCATGTTCCATAGATAATTCTTCAAAGGATTAGTCGATTAGTGATTGGGAATTGTCACAAAAAGATGACTAATAGTTCCTTCACTGTACAACTTTTGTTTGCAGGTTGTCTCAACGGCTCAGAAATTAGCAGCTGCTGATGATGAAGAAATGGACCCTACGGTATGGCTATTTTCTCATCAGTGTCTGATGTTGTTTCCAATTATATCGTTGGAATTTTGTTATGAAGTTTCTGCCCAAGTGTATCATTGATATTGTGGTGCATCAGTTTTTTGAAGCTGCTTCCATTCAATTGATTCTTTTTTGGTTTTGACAGCAATATTTGGAGAATAGGAAGAAATACCTGGCTGCTCAGAAGGAGCAAGGAAACAACCCATATCCACATAAGTTCCCTGTCTCCATGTCAATTTCCCAATACATAGAGAAATATGGCGGTTTAAAAGAGGCAGAGCATCTTGAAGATATCACAGTTTCTCTGGCTGGTATGCAAAAAGCATTTGCATATCTGATGTAATATGCCTATTTGTTTGTCATTTTTTGCTAATCTTCTCGTTTTGCTTCTGTATTTATGTTCAAGGCCGAATCATGAGCAAACGATCCTCTTCGTCAAAGCTATTTTTTTATGATTTGCATGATGAAGGTTGCAAAGTTCAGATTATGGCTGATGCAAGGTATTTAAGTGTAACATTTGATCGATATTCCCTCTATATGAACAATGCAAAATAGTATCTTGATTTTACTCGTGTAGCATGATCAATTTGTATTGTTTTGGATGCGATTTTGAGAGCTGTTTTCTCATCGTACATTTCAGGAGATCAGTCTTGGACGAGGCTGAATTTACTAAGCTACATTCCAACATGAAGCGTGGTGATATTGTGGGCGTTGTTGGATTTCCAGGTTTGAAACATTTTTGATACCAAGTTTGTGTTTCATGAGTGATGTGAAGTGTGGTACTCTAATTCAATGTAAATGAACCTAGTCTGCATACTCAAACAACATAAACCCTTCATGGCCACCTCCTAAATTTTATATCTACTGCTTGCTCAACACCATTGTTGCAACACCTGCAACCAATGTAACACCTTCCATTAGAATCAGCTTTTCTTGGGTATATCTAGTCGTAACTGTCTTATGGTTCCGTGCTTCTCTTTTAATATCCTTTTGTTTGGTGTGCATGGCAGATTATAGTAATTTTTGTTACTTGTCACTTTGTTTATGCACTTCGTAAGAGACTCATGTCTGAGCCTTTCAAACTTGTTGCAGGAAAAACCAAAAAAGGGGAATTGAGCATATTTCCCACTTCAATTGAAGTTTTGTCCCATTGTCTTCACATGCTGCCAAGGCAAAAAGCTAATTTGGCATCAGATGCTGCTGGAGTAAAGGTATTAATGATTGTCCTTTATATTGTCAAAATGTCAAAGTTTGTAGAAAAATTGTCTGTTATGATGACGAACTCTGCCGTGGAATTGCAGTGGACACCAGGGAAACCTAGAAATCCAGAGGCATACGCTTTAAAGGATCAGGTACTGTATGAACAAACTTCCTGCTGTGGCATTAGGTGCTCTAGTTTTTCAACTGAAAGTTTACTAGTTCTCTGTTGTTTTCCTTATGAAATCTACTTATCCTTTGTATGTTTCGAGATGTTATCCCGGGTAGTTGATATGCTACTGTATGATACCTTCATACCCAGGACAAGCTGAGCCTTTGGATTTCAAAAAAAAAATACTTTTCTATTTTGAAGAACATTCGCAATTTAAATCACGTCTTAGCATGCTGGTTCTGGAAACGATTTTGAGAAGTTAACAGAGTTCTGATTGAAAAATGTTTTCCTTCACCATAGCTTCCGATATTTTTGGACTTATTCTAAGTTTACTTTTCTGTCCTTTAATGAAAATATGTTGCTTAGTGTCGTTTGATTCCAAGAGTCGTCATGTAGAGACTGATGTTTCCAGGCTACACAAATCAAAGCATAATAAGACCCCAGATTTTCTACTGAGTGGATTTTCGGGTTTTGAAGAAAAATAACTTTTTGATTTTAGTTGAAACTACGAGCTGCTGTCTAGATAGACCAATCTTTTCAAAAAAAATTATCGAGAGACCAATTTGGTTCTAGGTCATGGACTCCGTGAGCTAACGCAATTAATGGAAGTAGACTGCTGAATTATATTTGTGTTACACAATTATGTTTCTACAAGGATATCATGTGAAATTCAGGGTTTTCTTCTTTGATTGATTTTTTTTAGAACTCTGTTTGATTGGATTTTGTGAAACTTCAGTGGATCATCTTTTTTCTTTTGCTTGTTTTAGTGCCTTTTATCTTTTTTTTTTACCCGTTTCTGTTATTGTGAATAGGAAACCCGGTTTCGTCAACGCTACCTGGATTTGATGTTAAATCTGGAGATTCGACAAATAGCTGCAACGAGATCTAGGATAACTTCATTTGTCAGGAGCTTTCTTAATAACCTTGACTTCTTGGAGGTTAGTCAAAAATTCGTCTTTCCATTTTTTTATTTGTGCTACCAGAGTTACCCATGGTTTCTTCATGATATAACAAATTTCACATTCAGGTTGAAACTCCCATGATGAACATGATTACCGGTGGTGCAGCTGCCCGGCCTTTTGTGACACATCATAATGACTTGGATATGAAGTTGTACATGCGTATTGCACCAGAGCTTTTTCTCAAGGAGCTAGTTGTAGGTGGGCTGAATCGGGTATACGAAATAGGGAAGCAATTTAGGAATGAGGGGATTGACTTAACCCATAATCCAGAGTTCACGACTTGTGAATTCTATATGGCATTTGCAGACTACAATGATCTGATGGATCTTACTGAAAAGATGTTGAGTGGTATGAATGAAATTCTTCAACCATGTCACTTATTTGTTCTGTTCGTTACTGATTGCAAGTGACTGGAGTTTTCCCTTGCTTATGTTTTCAACAGAAATGGTCAAGGAACTCACAGGTGGCTACAAGATAAAGTACCATGCAAATGGGCTTGATAAGGAACCAATTGATATTGACTTTACTCCTCCTTTTAGGTCAGGGTGCTATTAGAAGTACATAATTTTTTGCTATGGAAAATTTTCAGAGAATCTAATAGCTGGCTTTGATGGTTACAGGAGGATTGACATGATAGAAGAGTTGGAGAAGATGGCCGATCTCAATATACCGAAGGACCTCGCCAGTGAAGAAGCTAACAAGTATTTGGTGGCTGCATGTGAGAAGTTTGAGGTCAAGTGTCCTCCTCCCCAAACGACTACTAGACTCTTGGACAAGGTACTCTTTACATTCTGACATTTGGACTTCTATTCCGGTGGATGCTTCTATAGGCTAAGTGGTACTGGTTTGTGAGAGGTTGCCATATGTTTTGTATATATGATGTTTCTTCTGGTTCTGTAGCCATGTTTTGATTTCATTTTCTTAGTAATTTCATTCTCCAAAGTGTTTTTTTTTTTACTTTTGCTTCTAAAGACATAGCTCCTGCCTCCTAGTAAGTAGGAAAATATTCTTTGTGCGATGCTTATCAAAATTACTTGCTTCCTGCAGTTGGTTGGGCACTTTTTGGAAGAAACATGTGTAAATCCTACTTTTATCATCAACCACCCGGAGATCATGAGTCCTTTGGCCAAGTGGCATCGATCGAAAGCAGGCCTGACCGAACGTTTTGAGCTGTTCATTAATAAGCATGAAGTAATTCTTCTGGACTTTTCTGAGCTCTGTTCTTTTTTGTGCTTGCTGTTAAGCCTTCTGGTTTTATGGTTTTGTTGACGAGGATATGATTTCACTGTCTAGCTATGCAATGCGTACACTGAGCTTAATGATCCCGCAGTCCAACGCCAAAGATTTGAGGAACAACTCAAGGTATCACACATCTCCTATGGGCAAAGACTTTATAATTGTCTCAATATTTCATGTCATAACGTGATGCTCTTGTTGTGAACAGGATCGACAGTCCGGTGATGACGAAGCAATGCAAGTGGATGAAAATTTCTGTACAGCTCTTGAGTATGGATTGCCTCCAACTGCTGGATGGGGACTTGGCATTGACCGGTTGGCCATGTTATTTACCGATTCTCAGAATATCAAGGTTCATAGCTCACTTTGCCAGTCGCCCAAAATCAAATGTTGCTCTTCGTTTTCGGTTATGGCAGCCGCTAATTTCTGCTTGTTCATATTGAACAGGAAGTCATTCTATTCCCAGCCATGAGGCCTCAAGACGAACCCTCGGCCAAAGGTATCTCATCCTTTCTGTAAAATCCCTGATGAGTTCTCTTTTTAATCAGTGATTTAGCGTATTGAATCTTAATCCTCGATTATTATGTCAAAATGACCTTATTATCCATCCCCTATCGGTCGATCGTTACCGGGTAGAAAATTATGCAGATACTCGAAAATTGAGCTCATGCTGGTTTTTTTTTTTAATCTTATTTGCAGCGTTGCCAAATCATTGAATCACAACTTCTGAGTAGGCGAAACATGACAATGACTTCCATGTGATGGAAGAGCTAATACCATTTTTGGTTAATATTCTCACCCAGTTAAAGTTAGTTCACATTATGGAGGTTCTTAAATTTGCATAATCTAGCTTGTTTAGCTTTTGTCCTAATTTTTCGAAAATCTATCAACTGAATGGCAATTTTCATTCCTTGGGATAGAACAGAGTTCATGTGTTTCTGTCTCCTTTATCTACGAACGGAGTCTTACCATTTTTTTCTGTGTGGAATTCAGCGATATGTGAACGGAGGAGTCTTCCGCTCTTAGAAAAATAGGATTTTTAGGTCACCGTCTGTTGTTTCTAAATTTTTGCTTGTCTTCTTATGTTTTTAGAAAAATGAAATTCTTAGGTCTCTGGTTTCGATACTGGAAAAATATTTTGGCTCGATTTTATGTGCAATGATCAAATTGCACCTGGTAAAAAAAACAAAAAAAAAGCATCTTCAGTTTTAAATATTTTGGCTCGATTTTTAGTGTATAGATTTTCTTTTTAATTTGGTTGAGGTTCAGATTCCCAATTAGAAATTAGGGTTCATCTCAAATTAGTTTATTTTTTACTAATCGAGTGGTTTTGGTTGTTGGAAAATAACGTGGCGGATTCCTTTTAGTTAGAGGTCCCCAAAAAATACAGGAAATAACTTGGTCTTATTTAATTTGGTGTTCTTTAGTGTCTTCATATTTTAAGGCGAAAAGCATTTTTTTTTATTTAGGAACAATATGGTTCGTGCATGTAAAATTTTGTCTTGAGTTTTTTTCCAGAATCGGAACCAGACACATGAAAATTCTATTTATCAAAATGTGGAGGACGAAAACACAAACAAGATCGTGTAAGTAATATGTTAAAAGATAGAGATCGTGGATAATTTGTCCTTAAAAATAATTTTTTGTTAATATATTTTTAACTAATCGATTTGATTACTTGTTAAATTTGTTATCATTCAAAAAATTATAATCCAATATAAATTTTGTTGATTTAGCTAGTATTTGAATAATAGTAGCATTCACGAAAATGCACGAAGATGCAGAAGATGAAATAAATTCAAGGGAAGAGTACACTTTAGTATCTTGTGGTTTGCTCGGTTTTCAGTTAAGTCCTTGTAGTTTAAAAAATTAATTTGAGTCTGATGTCGTCTACTTTTTTCATTTGAGTCACATCTCACCAGTTTGATTCCACTAATTCCTAAGTATCTAAATATCTATTGTCATATTTGGATATTTGGATATTTTTTTCCCGCAAAAATTATCCAAATATCCAAATATAACAATGGCAATGAAATTAAAGCAAAAGTTATTTGAAGTTAAAAGTTGAAACTACGACATCTCACTAATGGCTTCAATAATGGCTCCACCCTAGTACTTTATTAAAAAAAAAATTAAAAACCATTTTTGAATATTTTTATATCTGAGCCAACACAAAATAAATTAACTCCAAAAGATAAAGAATTCAACACTAAAATTATAAATAAATGACCATAGAAACACATTTTTCTCTCCAGCAGCTACGTTAACTAATTTCATATTCGAATAATGTCATTTATTTTGTTGTCTTCGACATGTTGGGAAAGTTAAAAGACTGGTACGCTTTGAACTTGTTGTCACCCTATTACTTCCGAATTCAATCCAATCTATGAAAATCTGTTGAAGAATTGGTTTAAAACCAAAGAAGAGATGGTTAAATACAAATTAGTGTATTATGAGATTACACCAAATAGTTTTGGGTATTTGTGAGATCATTACAAAACTCCTGGACTAAGTTTCGTAGTGATATAAAATACTTGCGAGAAACCAATTTTCAGTGTGAATGAAAATTGACTGAAATGTGTTATGGTTATACGTTTCTAGATTGTGGATATGTGGGAATTGTTCCAGGTCCAAGGTCTTATCTTTTTAGAGTTGGGCCAGATCTGTTGAAGCGATTTTCAATCCAGAATCTGTTGGGCTTCCTCTAGGACAAACCCATGCTATAGGACCTTCTACACCTTAATGGCATTTGAAATTAATTTCGGACCAAGTTAATGAGAATAACCCATCAAATTAATATGGGATTTTATAGTATTGTAACCACTTATTTACTCACCTTGTTAATGATCATATTTATTGTGAAATTGAATGTTGGAGGCCTAGGTTCCCTATAAAAGAAACTACCCTCCTCCATTTTAAACACACCATCAGTTCACACTCTTCCTGGAGCTCTCCACTTCTCCCTCTCTAGATCATAGCATATTTTATTAGTGTTGTAGTTCTACACCACCAAAGGTTCGAAAGGAGTGCAATAGTACTTCATATTGCACTCGTGATTGGGCGTTGTACCTTGGGAACTCTCTTATCCGCGGAGGCCTGAAGCTATAAGGCAGATAATAAGAGTTTAAGGGCACACGGTTAAACTATGGCCTCGTCCATGATTAAAACAGAAGTTCGTAATATCGAGGAGGACTATTATCGAAGAACATAAGATACAAGGAGGTGACATTTTTACGGTTGTGCAAACCGTGTCGTAAAAATACTCTACTTCAACTTTTATATTATTCTCTGGTTCATATATATATACTTGTTAAACTATAGTTTACTAATATTAGTTTCAGTAATCTTAAACTCTTAATAATATACTTTTAGTAAGTTATGGTTTTTATTTCCTTATAATCGGCGTCGATGAGTATTGGTTTATAATGGTTTTCTTTTCAATTGGGTTCTTTATTTTAGTTACCGATTAGTATGTCCTATACGGAAGTTATATGTCAACTACTTGTGTTACTTCTTTGTAAATAATCTCCTCCGCCATTCTTCTCCCTTCACCTCCTTCTTTTTTGTTTTCATCTTTTTCTATTTTCACCTCTCCTCTAATAGAGAGGCAAACTCCAGCTTCGTCCGGCTATATCCGACTTTGTCCGGCAATCTCCAACTTCGTCCAGAAATTTCTACCGTTGACCACCACTTACCACCGCTCCGACCACCACCGACCACCGCTCCAACCACCGTTCTGACCTCCGCTCCGACCACAACTCCGACCTTCGGTCTGACCACCACCCCGACCACTGCCCCAACTACTGCTCTGACCACCGCTCCGACCACAGCCCCGACTACCGCTCTGACCTCCGCTCTGACCACCGTCGACCGAGTCAGCCCGTAGCCATCCTCCCAAGCTTGTCTTCCGGCTACTGGCCTCGTCTTCAATTTGCCTAGGGGGCTTGCTTGTGCTACCCGGGGGGTTGGTCACCGTCGACCTCCTCCCCGGCTGACTATATCTTTTATATTTATTATGCTTTCTAGTATGTGTTGTTGTGTTGTTTGCTGCTCCGAGCCACATTTGTTTAGTGGTCTCGTGTTCTGTCGGTTTATTTTCTATTGCTTTTGCTTAAGTCATTGTTGCTCTGTTTTGAGATGCGTTCGGATCTTGATGCCTGTCCGTTGCTTGCGGGTGGAGAACCTTGCCTCGGTCAATTTACATCGATCTTGGCATTCTGCTGAGTTAACACTCAGTTGTCCTCTCGACTCTGTCGTGAGATTTAATTCCGAATTTAGTTTCGGTAGAACCCCGCCTCGATCGATGACACTTGTGTCTGTTCGATCGCCCTTCGACTCCATCTTGTGCCACCTTGTTCGCGTCGGTCTTGTTTCGAGTCTGTTTCGGTATGCTTGTATCCTTTTTACTTTCGATGTAACTTGAATATTAATATAGGCTATGCGCCACTTTCTAAAAAAAAAACTACTTGTGTTACTTCCGTTGCTGCCGAAAAAGGTAATAGTGGTTAATTTGTATAATTCCATTTGACCATCTGCTTTATATTTTTGTTCATGCACTTGAATTACAGATTTTCATCTAACGTTTACTGCGACTTGCCTATTAAATACATTAAAGTCATTTGTATACATTGTGCGATAAATGTGCTTAGCAATTTTTATTATATACGAAATCAAGTTAGATGTTTTTTTTTGGTGGATGTCACTACAATTGCACCCAGGTACGACTTTCTAACAGCTAGTTATATAATTTGTTGTAGCGGAAAATTAATTGCCGATTTTCTGACTAGTTTTAGTAAAAAAATCCGTAACTAACTACTCAAATATCGGATTGAGATGATTTCAAAAGTAACAGAAAGATAAGAGATAAATCTACAATTTTGTAGTTTATCACCAAAAAAAAAATTTGGTTCAAAAGGAGGTCATTATCAGCTTGAAAGTTTCGGGCAATTTTTGTTTTCATATATAAGGCCGGGGATAATTTAGATTTTTGTATTGAACGGCCTAGGATTTTTGGTTTCGAGCTAGGGCTAGTTTTTTCTATATGATAATAGGCTTGACGTAGAAGAGGGACCCCCCAACAACACAACACAACACAACACAACATATCAAATCTCTTATCAAAGCTTCAGCTTTTATCTTAGCGTAGGGTAGATGTAGCTTTTATCATTTATTCTTTCCTCTTGTCGTCTTTACCTATATTTTCAATAAAGTTCCTCCTCTTCCACCAATTCTTTTCTTATCTACCAAGTCAGATCTACATATCTTCTCTTCGTTTTTCCCATATTTCTTCCATCTTTGCCTATTCGTTTGAATCACTTTTGGGACGACCACTCCGGATCCGTCTTTAGATCGTTTTTGACGTTCTAACATATTTTTTGCACAACAAATTTATAGGCATTGCATTAACTTACTTCTCGGTGGAACTAACATGAAGTAACGTTTTTTAGCATAACATGATTTAGCAACTATTTTTGTCATGAAATTTATCCTACAACATGACTTTGAATGACCACGTGAAAGGGGTATCGATGTTGTACGCATGAAATGATTGTTGTAGAAAGAATTATTTTCTTCGTATCACTAATCATTAAATTAATGAGTTTATCGTGCTTGGTATATTTGACACCTTATTGTGTGCAAGGACAATATAGAGAACCTGATAAGTCTAGCGTTGTCATGGACGAGGATTTTTATGAGCAATCGAAAAGGTTAACTAGTAAGGTGTATAACCAAAAAATCTTAGACAACGAAGTTTTGATGGAAGGGGTCGTCATTCAATACCACTGATACCAATGGAATTTATGTGTGTGTCATGTGAGAGGCGTTCTCCTCAAAGAAAACTTTTGAGGTATTCCTTTCACTGATTTAATTGCACTAATTTAAGAGTAATTGTGCATCGGGTGGTTGAAAATAAATGTGATATTATTTATATATTTACGTTAGGCCACTTATGGCTTATGGAAATTAATGTGGTTTATATGCGTTGGAAAAAAAGATGCCTTCCAATGAATAATTAATTAGTGATCATGACATGATTTGACAGAATTGATAATGTTAGAAAATGGATGGTAGTCAAATTATTTATTAGTGACCATGATAAATTGCATAATCCGTTTCATGTGATTTATTAGCTTTGACATAGAGTTGAAGAATGGCCAAGTAAATGATTGATAATTATTGTATATTCGTGATATATAAATGGTTGAATTCAATACCATCAATAACGTGATCGCTGAGGTTCTGAATGTGAGGGCTAGCGATGTTGAGGTCGTGATGTCGGGTATGATAAACCCAATATTGAATTCTCAATTTTGAGAATTCGGATAAAGTCAAGGATAGTAAAATCAAGAAGTGACAATGTGTGATAATGTTGTTCTTGACTATCTTGAACTTAATCTGATATCTTAAAGAGAGTAACTCTGAAAAGGATGAGAGAGATTTTTATAAAACTCTTATCCATAATGTCTTCCAAGTGGCAAGGGTGATTAGAAAAATTATTGCCATATTGGAAGGACCTCAAGACATACCTCAAATGAAGAGGAAGGTAGTGAATCTCGAGGACCTTTTGAGAAGGTTGCGTATCGAGTAAGATAATTAAAATAGTTGAGAAAAAACCAAACGACATGGTTGTCAAGGCCAACGTTGTTAAAATTGGTAAAAAATCTCGAAGGAATAAGCCGAAATACTTTAATAATTCCAAAGGAGATGTTTCAAATGCCAACCATTGAGAGCTAGAACTAAGAGTTTGATCGTGCTCGTATTGATGAAGCAAGCATCAAGATTGAATGGGAATACAAGTGTGAGACTTGATTGATGATTGTATAAAATATTGTTATGTCTACTTAATGAGAAGTAAAGACAAAACAATAATTTTATTCCTTCACAATAAGAATAAGTCGAAACAAACTTTTGAGAAAGATCAAAATCTTTAAAAATATGGAGGAAAGCATTGCTTTCGACCAACTATGTGCTAAAAAGAATACTACAAAGTTATTGGCAAAATACCTTATGAAGTGTGGTAAGGTCAAGAACCTAGCTACACATTTTTAAAGGTTTGTGAATGTCTTACAAAGATTTTGAATCTTCTTCCTAAAAGAATGAGGATAAGATCTAAGACAGTGGATTGTATGTTATCAGGTAATACCCTATATAATGTTGTATATCATACACAAGTCAGATAATTCTGATATCTACATAAATATCATGAAAGCTAGAAATGCTTCATTCTTTGGAAATTTTTTTTCTTACAAAGTTTCGAGAGAGGTTGACAATCAAGTTAACCAAAGTGGATGCAATGTGGGGGAAGAAAAAATCTCATGAAGAATTTGAAGTACCTAAGCATGTATAAATAAATGAGTATAATGGAAAGTCTAGACATATCTGTCATAGACATAAAACTGTGAGAACCGTTACTGGGAATGGATTTAATATCTTTAGACTATGTAAAGTCAAGGGTAAAATATCATGGATCCATTAACTAAGGATCTAACGAAAGACCTAGTTGAGGTATCATTGAGGAGAATGGGATTAAAGCCCACGAAATGACCTAAACCCATGATGGCAATCCAACTTGGATCGTTAACTCTGATCTGTAAGTTCAATGGGACAATCGAATTTTAAGGCTAGGGTCGAACAAAGCACTCGGGAAATTGAGTTCCTTACCTATTCCTATGATGAATGAGTGATAGACTATCTATGGGAAGGTTAAGCTTTAAGCTTTTAATGATACTTATACTTTGAGTATATATAAGTGGGGTATGACAGGATACTCCTTATAAGAAATCACCAATATCGAATGTGAAGAGGCCGCTTCTATGAGATGAATTAAGGGCTAAATCTCTAAAGCATTTGATAAAGTTTCCAAGGCAGTTCAGGACCAAAATGGATACAACCGAAAGAATCAAGTAGTGGTTGAGAAGGAGTTGTGTGAATACCTTTGTCTTGGTATACACAAAATGCCAAACAGTTCAAGACATCGCGTCCACTAGTTGACAAGTATATCCAAATGTATTTCACTAAGGAAGGTTCAAGGCTTTCAACCACCTTTCCTGATACAACAAATTCTCGCAGAACTCCAAGTTGCATGTAGCATTGGTAGGCTCATATCATATAAGTCATTTTGTATTCATGTGGGGGATTGTTGGAGAATTGGTTTAAAACCAAGAAAGAAATTGTTAAATAAAATGAGTGTATTATGAGATCACACCAAATAGTTTTGGGTGTTTGTGAGATCGTTACAAAATTTGTGGACTAAGTTTCGTAGCGATATAAAACACTTGCGGGAAACTAATTCTCGGTGTGAATGAAAATTAGCTGAAAGGTGTTATGGTTATAGGTTTCTAGATTGTGGATATGTGAGAATTGTTTCAAGTCCAAGGTCTTATCTTTTTAGAGTTGGGCTGGATCTGTTGAAGTAATTTTCAATCTAGAATCTGTTGGGCTTTCTCTGGGATAAGCCCATGCTATAGAACCTTCTTCTCCTTAATGGCATTTGAAATTAATTTTTGGCCAAGTTAATGAGAATAACCATCAAGTTAATATTGAATTTTATGGTATTGTAAACACCAATTACTCACCTTGTTAATGGCCATAGTTATTGAAAAATTGAATGTTGGAGTCCTAGGCTCCCTATAAAAGGAGCTGTCCTTCTCCATTCTAAACACACCATTAGCTCACACTCTTCCTGGAGCTCTCCACTTCTCCCTCTCTAGATCATAGCATATTTTATTAGTGTCGGAGTTCTACACCACCAAAGGTTCGAAAAGAGTGTAATGGTGCTTCCTATTGCACTCGTGATTGGGCGTTGTACCTTGGGAACTCTCTTACCCACGGAGGCCTGAAGCTATAAGGTGGGTAATAAGAATTTACGGGCACACGGTTAAACTGTGGCCTCGTCCAGGATTAAATCCGAAGTTCGTAATATCGAGGAGGACTATTATCGAAGAACATAAGACACGAGGAGGACTATTATCGAAGAACATAAGACACGAGGATGTGACATTTTTACGGTTGTGCAAATCGTGTCGTAAGAATACTATACTTCAACTTTTATATTATTCTTTGGTTCATATATTTATGCTTGTTAAACCATAGTTTACTAATATTAGTTCCAATAAAATCATCTTTGTCTCGACGTTTATTAACGTCCATTGATAATATTGTTTAGTAACTATCAAATTACATGACACCACATCGGGTAAATGGCTTTCCAGCCCCCACGTAATTCGCCAAACGGGTCACATCTAGTATCGTTTGGTTTCTGATTTTCTAATAAAGTCGTTATTCGAAAGAAAAAAAAAATTGGCACTGGTTAGTTCAAATTCGCAAATCTCAGACCTATACTTCCTTTAAGTGGGTATGTGGGCCTCCTAGATTCTGTGGCCATACCAAACGATGAAGGAGATGAAGACACTTTAGACAACAAATATGGATCGTTTAAAAAAATGCAAGTTGCGAAGTGGAATCCCTCTGTACTTCCCACCATTCCCAGTTGTCCGATCCAAAGTAGTTTGGCCACGGAGGACGGTGGCTGTCCGGTAGTCCTAAAGTTTAACAATAGTTTAACAATGTCCGATTTTAAATATCAAAGGATTATAAAAAAAAATAGAGGAAAAAGTTTCGAAGATTTTCTCGTCAATATTAGTTCTGATATAATCGTGCATGAAAGGTGTTAAGACACTAACACATAGTGACAGAGACAAATCTAAAAATGCAGCGATAGCACGTAGCCATGTACTACGCCGAGAGACTAAATTTTGGTCTCCACTTACCATAGCCAAATAAGCCAATACCAAAGCTAAATAACTCGTAACCCCTACACTACAAAAGAGGATAAATAAACTACTTAAAATTTTGGGACAAATTTTAACATAAAAGATTAATTTCATAAAAATCGGTATACAACTCAACTGTCTTAAAATGGAAATCAATTATTTTTCTCTAGCACACTTACTCTCTGTTTGAAAAGAAAATAATTTGGGATGAAATGGAAAGTGGAAAGTCGGATGAAATTGGTTTTCTATTGTTTAGATGATGGTAAGAAACTGAGAAGAATAAAAAGTTGTTGAGGGAACATATTCCAACCCAATTTAGAAAGAATTTAATAGAAAAAAGAAGAAGATAACGATCACTTTCTTATATTTAATTGCATTAACTTATCAATATGACTTTACCACATTCTCTTATCGTTCGGAAATAATTTTGTCTTTAAATGTAACAGTGATTACTTTCTTTCTTATTTTTATTTATATTTAAAACGATTACATTCTTCTCACTTTCTCTCCTTAAAGATTATTTAATTATTATTTTGAACGGATGGGATTATTTTGACCAGAAAACCCAAAAAAAAATTATAAGCATTTGAAAAAAAAAATCTCAAATTGTTCGAAACTACTAGACAAGCAAATACATTAAAACAATATTGAATCCAACAAAGATCATCTCAAAACCTAAAAGGTGACCTGCCGAATTGAAGAATAGGGAAAGTTTTTTTTTTAAGAACATCAGCATCCACGCCTCCGCTATAATGCACGTCTTGGGCGCCACGTCAGTCGCGTCACTGTTCTCAATTTTTAGCTCACAGTGATGCCTCACTACAGTGCCACGCCCTGGGGGCCACGTCAACTTTTTTGTCAGCTCAGTTTTTTCGTGTAACTTTGGAAATGCTAAATTTAATTTTGAAGTACCACATTTTACGAAACAGAAATTTTATAAACTTCGAAATATATTACATGCAAACTTGGAAACAATTACATAAATTTAAAAACTGAAATTGATTAATCCTTATTATACAATTGTGAAAGCAAAAAATTCTTAATCGCTTCCTCGTCTGGGGATAGTTCTTTTCCTCGAGCAATCAACGCCTGGAGAACCAAGTTATTTGCTTGGTGAATTTTGGCCTTAGTGTTTATCGTCTTGGCATTAGCGCTTATCGTCATGGCTTCTTTGTACTCCCTCATTCGTTGGGATCTTTTTTCGTCATTCATTTTCAAGACGTCGATGACATCCTTGGTGGTGTCCTTCGCTTTTGACAGTGTAATTTGCAGAGAATCAAGCTTTGAAGGGAAGTTGTCATCGCTTCATGTGACTTTCTCTTTTCCTCTAGCGCTTCGCGTTTTCTTAGCTGCTTCTCGGCCAATTGGACATTCCATTGTCGAAGCTCTGCTAACTGGAGTAGGTGGGTCGTCCGGAATTGTGTCAGTTTCCTCCTCGGTGGTTCTTGTTCTCTTTGTACTTCCACCACTCTCCATATCATTTGCCATTGATGAAAAGGTGAAGCCGAATGATTGATCTTCTTGCATGCTAGGATTCCATTTTGGATGTTTGCGCATCACTTCCTGAAACACATGTAAATCAAGAAATTTTTTCTTGTGGGTGTATTGATATAATATATGCACTTCCGCCACTATATCAGACTCAAATTGGCCACTTTGCTTTTGTTGAGATGCATGGGTGTATACTTCGATCCATCCTCCACATGCCCAAGTTAGGCGTTTGTATCTACTTTTCATCTACTCACAATTTCTTGGGCTAAGGTCGGTCGGATTTTCTATACGATATTGGTCATAGATTTGCTTGATGCGACACCAAAGGCCTTGCCTCTTCTGGTTTGCCCCGACAATGGCATCTTCACTAATCTGTATATAAGTAGACATTAGTACAATGTCTTCTTTTACACTCCACGTCTTAGCAATGGTTTTTTCTTTTGTTTTTGTGGGTGATGATGACTGTGGTTGTGGAATTTGCACTGGGCTTGGTCGAGTTTCAGGAAAGTTTGGTTGGCAATTTGGCGGATTTTGGAAAAAACTTGTAAAGTACTAAGGTGGGTATGGTGGCATCTAGGGAGAATTTCCCGGGAATTTCGGGTAAATTGGTTAAGGTTGAGGGTAGTTTGGTAGATGTTGAGGGTAGTTTGGTGGATGTGGCCTTAGCGTTGGTCGGTTGGGCCTATTGCTTGGCCAGGCTGGAGGATCAATTGGGCGGGTGTTTGGTGGATCTTGGTTTGACTTAGGAATTTAGCTTAGGTTTTGACTAACCTGGGAGTAAACATTGGGGTTATAAGCTATAAAATTATTAGTTGGACTAAATTGTCTAAAATCGGTCAAATCAAATTCCTCATTTTCTTCATTGGGATCCATATCTAACTAGAATGTTAATTAGATATTTACAATCTAATTAAGAAATAGGAGAGGAGAGAAGATGTTTTGGTGTGAAAAATTATGAAGAAGGTTGTATCAATTTATAGAATTTTCAAATGAATTTGGACCACAAATTTTTTACATCAAATTTGGACCGCACACATTTTTTTATCCGAAAAGTCTCGTTATTTGGATTCAAAAAATTGTATAAAATTAATAAAAAATTATAATTTTTTTTAATTGGACAAAAAAGTCAAAAAATAAAATTATTTTTTAGAAATTTTTTTCCGAATTTTCCGAATTTTTTCAATTTTTCTATTTAAAATAAAATAAAATATTGCCGTGGACGACGTGACTCAATAAGAGCGGACCACGTCGCCCGGGGCAAGACGTGCCTCTCCAATCACGCAGCGACACGTGGCGCCTTCGGGCGGACCCCCTGCTGCGGGTGGTCTTATGTCTTGTGACTTCAGCGATTTGAGATGCGATACTTATACTTTGAAATGACTTTTTGATTTTTTTATAAAAATTTTGTGATTGCAATAATTTAGTATATAGAGTCTTAGGGAGTTTCCTGAACCAATTTTGACTCTCAGCTTCAAAATGATATCCCTTTTAGGTTCACATCATTAACCACATTATCCTCCCTACCTGACAAGTGACAGGTCGTTTACTTTGTGGCAATAATTCCAATATTCTTCAACTTTCTTCTCTGAACTTTTGACGCACGTTGCATAGGATGGGCCATAATTGCGAATGGGAATAAAGGTGGACATCAAGACCCAACAAAATAACGTAGGGTTCTTGTTTCTTGAAAAAAAAAAAATTCCCGACAATTTTTCGAGATCTAATCTTGAAAATAGAACATTAAAATTTTGTAGAATAAATATATTTATATATTTCAAATAAAATTACAAAAATTAAAAAATATTGAGATTTATAAAGCGCATAATCTAACTTTTTTGATAACAACATTTCTGTTATAAGTCAATAAATCACCATTTAATTGTCGATTCTAAAGTATTGATTTTCTTTTAACCTAACGAGGAGTGAGCGCGGTACATTTTTGCGGTATCGGGGTGAAGTTTGACACTGTACCACAATTTTTTGTTTAAAAAAAATCAAACCGTGTGGTGTGCGGTATTGTGCGGTGTACGATTTTGCGGTGTCGGTATGGTGCGGTGTGGGATGCGGTTTGACACCACATTGATGATTTTTTTGTATATATTGTATTTGTATATTTATTACACTAATTAATCAAAATTTTAATTAGACAAATCTATAAATGGTGATTATTTCTTATACAAAACTAAACCTACAATTTACCTAAGTTATTCAAATTAGAAAAATATTGTATAAATCTATAATTTTACTCAGTACCACAACTTTTTTATATATATATATATAATATATGCGGTGCGGTGCGCTATATTTCAAAAACCCCAGCCGCACCACATTATTGCGGTATGGTGTGAAACTGCACACTGATAGCGTTTTAAATCATGATTTTTAAATTTTGCGGTATGGTGCAGTGCGGTGTCAATTTTGTGCGATTATAAGCTCACCCCTACGCAACGATATCACTTTTTTATATTCCTTAAAAGAAACATCACAAAAATATACATCACATACACCAAATAAAAATAATCAAAACGCAACATAGTGATTAAAGCTATCTGTGGACAATATCAATTATCTCCAAAATTGTATAAAAACCAAAATAACCCGAATTAAGGAGGGTCAAAACTCTAAAATGGTCCAAACATCAAGTATCGAGCTAAGGCTTTGCACCGGTACTGCCGTACTGGCTCCACTGGAGAGACTGAATATCGTTGAGTCCTCAACAGACAACTTTAGAGTTGCCGCTTTGGCTGTAGATTTTCTAATCGGACAAGTAGTTCTTATCAATTGAAAGATGTTATTATTTTGAATCTAGTGAAATTTCCGCAAACAAATATTTATATAAAATTTTGTGATGATATTATTTTAGTTTAATTCATTTTGAAATTTAAATCATTGAAAAATGTAAGAGCGTTAAATATTTCTTCAAAATTTTAACACTTTTCAAATATCATATTAAACTTAAATCTGAATTCATCTACCAATTGAATTATTTTTTATACAAAACATTTAGTTAAATGGCGCATTCAAAATAATATATAACTAGTGCAAGTTTTCAGTGCCCCAATCTTGATCGTTAATTGCCCTTTGGTAGAATAGAAATGAAAAAAACAACTCATTAAATTTAATAATATTATCTGGTTCTTAAAATAGCCTAAATTATATAAGAAAAGGTTTATTATTCACTTGTATACGGAATTCATTGAAACATTTCACATTACAATATATTCTATTTGAAATTAATCTACACATCGTGTTTTAAAAATCAAATTGTACATAATTAATTTTTATTTTTTTCCATAATCCAATAAACTTGGGTCAATTCATCCTTTTGTAAGAGTAATGTGACGATGATCATTCATACTAACAGGCAATATTTGAACCATAAAATTTAATTGTCATTTGTTATAATTCTACCGTCATCAAATAAAACTGGGCGTGCACAGAGTGAAACACGCATCCATGATTAGCGTTATTAAACCTACCTTTCATTTATACGCAACCTTGTCGAGCACGCAACCACATATGCAACCTGAAGAATTAGGTATAGTAGTAGTTTACATTGTTACCCATAACTCAGAGAGAAGAGAGAAAAGGAGTATGAACATTAAATTATATTATGAATGCCATCAACTTTTAATTATTATTATATGGTAGTCAATTATGGGCGGTGGAAATCCATTAAATTGGAACCTTACAGATGGTGACGAAAATATAAGAAATGGTTATATCTAAATAAGATCTTGATTTAGAAAATTTGGACCAAATACGACGTCCTAAACATGATATAATAATCAGTAGATATTATAACTCAATTGTT
>SOPF01028817.1:0-27553 GCA_012979155.1 Hypericum perforatum | reverse complement strand
CGTACCTATCTCGATGTAATAATATTTGTTGAAGAAAAATATGAATGAGCCCAACGGCCTATAGGTAGAAAAAGTTCAAAGGAAAAAATCAAAGGGAGTGTGGTTTCTTGTACCATATCAAAAATGGCAAGAAATGTTTCCTTGTTTACAAGGAAATCCTTTCCATCACTTCCTGATTGGTTGACCACCTCCAGGTTGACTTGTTGTCAGCTACGAGAATGATACAAAGCATCGTCTGAGCGTGGACACGGGTTGGTGCGAGGAGCTAAAAGAGCTCTAAAATTTTAGAAAATTTTAGAGTAATTGAATAGGTGATAGGAAACCAGTGTAGCACACTCCGAAGAGATGTGAAGAGACTGAAAGGTGGATAAGGTTTCAGAATGCCATCCGAAGGAACGTGAGGCATCTGGATAAGGTCTATCCAGAAGACCATCTGAAGGGACACGACGAGAGAGCACAGTCTACTGACCACAAAATGTGTCTCTTCGTAGGTAGGGGATCCCCTCCCTATTTTTACACCCCAATCAAATATATTAACCTCGACAAACAACACGCATAATCTAGGAGGGTCCGATTTGCCATGTTAGTTCAAAAAGGAAATAAAAAAAATAAACATGATGCGGACGTGCCATGTTCTATGTCCAAGGAAATAAGGAGGAATTTCTTGAAGGAGCTAAGCTCTTTTGAGAAATTAAGCGGGTTACAAATTTGATCTTCTGTCTTAGAAACAAACCATTAAATTGATTTTTCTTTTCTATAACGAAGGAGACTTTTCGTGAATTATAATCATGGGAGAGAGGATTAAATTCAATGCAAGAGGAACGACTGAAAGAAGATGCAATTTATTGTGGTGGGACACAAGGGTACCTACTTTTTTTGTATTGATTAGTGTTCCTACCCAACTACGTACAGAATGTAACGCTCTGTAATTGTTAATTTTTTAACCATGAAATTTTTTTTTTAGTTTGATTAATACTTTATACTGTGTCATATACTATTTATGATAAATCATTCAATGATTACTTTTTAAATAATACATTTTAGGAGAAATTATTCAGTTCCATGAATTATGGTCTTCCTATCTCTCGGTATCCTTGTAGCCAAAATATGCATTTTCCCGTACAAATCCCCATATGAAAACAGCATAAGGCCTCTCACTTACAAATTAAAAAACTTACCTTTTTCAACCTTTTAGAATAATAAAAACAACCAATAACACCAAATTTCCACCACGATATTATACACAAACAACAGACAACACAGTAAGTCAACTACCATGTTACCTTATTGTTATTTTTTGAACCAAAGAATGTTATTTTTGAATACTCCATATTGCCATGCACTATTTACGATATCTTTTTCAAATTTTTTGTAATAATGTATTTTATATGTGGACTTAAATATAATAGTATTGAATTGTAGCTGCGTCATTCATCCGTCTCATTTATGGCACCCTCCCTGTCTCTTTCTTTCCTTCCTCAGTTTTCAACGGGTTATCCATACCCTTAAAGCAAAGTTCAATTATTTATTTGGAGTTCTCTATTATGAGGAGAATTATTTGAAGTTGAAAAGAAAAATAAAGAGGCCATTCGAAAAAAAGAGTACGGTTCTTCTTCTGGAAATTACACCTGGAAATTCTGTATCCACCTACAAATTATGGAGGAGAGGCTCCTGGGGTCAGAATCAAGAAAGACAGAAGAGTTGAAGAGGAGGATCTGGATGGAATCGAAGAGCGTATGGGACGTTGGGTTTCCGGCGACGTTGGGGCTGGTTTCGCAGTATGGAATGCTAGTCGTGACGCAGGCGTTCATCGGACACGCAGGGGAAGTGGACCAGCTCGCTGCTTATTCATTTGTCCAGATTATTTGCCTCAGATTCACCAACGGCATCTTGGTAACATTGCCTCTACGTATATTTATTATTTTCGAACAATGATATTAAAAGCTGAATACTGTCAGATTTTTTCTACGCTTATTTGTATTTCGTTGTCGTAAATTTAAAGTCAAGACCATTTTAAATGAATAAAATTAATTCCCAGACAAACACATGCCTTTATAATTATTTGGTTGGTAAGTTTGCCTTTTTATTACAAGTTCCCTCTTCAGTTCAGGATCATATTTTTTTAGGAGTAAGTTCAGAAAATGGATGGAGGTCATAGGTAAAAGGAATAATTAGTTGATTCAAAAGCCTTGCATTTGCTACTTCTCGGAGTATGCTTATTTTAGTCTTCTCATCGACCATGGTCCATCACCTACAAATACACCAAATGCCAACTATAATTTGCAGTTGTCGGCATTGAAATAGATCTGTCGGATACTCCATTGCTCAAGTTGAGCAATTGAGGTGTAACTCTATGCAAGAGATAACATTTTAACCAAATCCATATCAAATATCTGAATTTTTTCTTTTGATTTTTCAATATTTTTATATTTTGATACACACTCGAACAACTATCCAGAGTATATATTCTGAATACATATATAAATAGTTAATTTTGATTATCATTTTAAAATTTTATATAGTCGTCAAATTATTTGACAAAAGATATGAAAGATCAGGATGATGATTATTTGTTGTGCATAATTTTTAATTCACATTTTATTTGAATAAAATTTTGGGTGACTGAGACTTTTGATAAACCATATATATTGAATTATTTGCATCTCGCTGGAAAAAAATATGTGAAATGAGTCCAAAAGACATACGTACATTTTGTCAATCCAGATCATCAATACAAGTAGACGTAACTTTATATTATGTCAAGCTAGAATACCTTCTTACCAACAACATCACGTTGTAATTTGAAACGAAGAATTTAGGAATACTTTTGATGAGAGGTCGTTTTGACACGCCTCCGATGTAGTATAGTTTATGAAGTAGAGTTATCGAACCCACAGGGATTGAGTGATGCCTTACTCGGTTTACTTACTATCTTTTAGGAATTTTATGACTTTGTTTGGTTTCTTTAGTTTGGTTTTGCAACTTAACACACTAACATGCTCAAAAACAACAACAAGAAGATCTAAATCATGCTAACAACAAAGAACAACAATACACAAGATTTATAAACTAGCAAATTAAACACAAGTGATATGATACCAAAAATAACTTAAGCAACTAAATGGTTTGAATGGTTTATTAAGTTTGTGTCACGATCCGGGTGTTTCAAGGCAACGGATCCATGCTCTCGCACAAGATCAATCTAAGTTGATCTTTACCTAGGATTAAGTGAGCTCGATGTGCTCTCGCCCCCACGAGTCACTTAATCCTAACTAAACAACAACTATAAATATCATCCTTTGGATAATCCATCGATAAGTGAAATTCTCATCTCATGAGTCAACAAATCAACAAGTTAATATTTCGATCGAGTCTATCTCCTCTCGGTCTCAAGACTCGATTATTAACTTTGGTTCTAGGTGATCAAATTAGGCCAAGCTTTAAGTTTTTTAACAAGTACATGAACCATAAGATTTTAACCAAACAAAACTATTAGCATGCTTAAACTTTCAAGGCATCACACCACTAAGCTTACTACTCACACATACTTATCTTTATCATAAACAAAAACATATATATTACATAAACAACATCAATATACATGTTATATTACAAGATCAAAGCAAAAGAGCAAGAAGTAAAAGAGTGGAAGGTTTTACAAGTTCAAGCCAAGGCTTGGTTTGCCTTAGCTTCTTTCCTTTTTTGCTTTCTCTTTTCCTTCTCTTCCTTTCAAGCTCTCGGCCAACTCTTCCTCTCACACTCTCACGTTTTTTTCTTTTTTTGGCTGAGAGAAAATGTTGCCTAAGTCATGGAATGACTTGCCTTGGCTGTGATACTTAACTAAAATACAAACTTTTGCTAATGGAAAATATAAAGTTACAACTTAATCTAAAATCTACTAACTAATTCAACCTTGTCTCTTGCTTTTATTAATTTCCACATAAGTTAAACTTAGCAAGTCAGGAAAAATCAGAGTGTTGGCCACTTCTTTTGGCTGATGTCGTGACTTCCATGCAGCCACCATTGATGTCATGGCTTTGGTCATGCCTTGGTCATGCTTTATCATGTTTGTTGGAGCCCTCCATGCTCAGCCACGGTCCTGAGGTTGGCGCCCGCCACCTCCATTGGCGCCCACCATGTATATTTTATAAATTGTAGTTCTGGATGTCTTCTTTCCAAAGCCGCTGACGGCGCCTCGATCCGACTTCGTATGAGGAAGTTATGAATTTTCTCGTGCAAGAGGTCTGGCCCGACGAACTACATGGTTAGCCTCGGAAATAATTGGTGCATTCGGTTTGTCAATGCCATTTTGCTCGCAACCTTGTGATCTTGATCGTGCATTGTGATATCATCGTCCATGAAGCTCCTAAACATAAAGAAAACATAAGAAAAATGAACAAACACGACAAAAGAACAATATGTACAAAAACGAGATAAAGACTTAGAAAACTCGTAAAAACGATATGTAACAAACGGTAAACTTACGCTAAAATGTACATAAGTAATGAGTATTTTTGACACTCATCACACCCCCACACTTGAATCTTTACTTGTCCCCAAGCAAGACTCAAATGCGGACAACAACAAAAGAAAAATCACATAAACACACACAAACACAAAACGAGGTAAATACTTGGCAAGACTCGATCAAAACTTAACTTCCCTCAAAATCATCAACTTATATCAAAATCCTATCATAAACCTAGTTAGTTCAACAATTTCAAAGCACAAAACACTACGAACTAATAGGCACCTTGACACTCTATTGTTTAAACAAGTGTTGACTCTATGTAAAAGATACTAGAGGGTTAAACTCTCGAGGATAGTAAAATGTATCACTCATATAATGTGTATGGTCAACTTCCTATCACTCGCATACAAGTCAGTATCTCAAAGCATCCTACGTCCTACTCAGCGCTATCTAAAAATTACAGTGGTTGTCAATGATCGGGGGACTTTTTCATTGGGTTGTAATGGGGATAAAGGTCAGGGTGAGGTAAAATATATATGGATAGTGGCTAAACCACCCAATCCGAGGACTTAATACAAGAACTAAGCAGTCACTTGACTATTCTAAAACATTCTCACCAAATATAATAATCATACACTCCCTAATATCCCAATATACTAAGACCGAGAAGCCCAAGTTTCTCCTAGAAACATGCCTTATTGAATATCACATTCTTTTTCTTTTCTTTTTCTTTTCTTTTCACCTTTTTTTTCTTTTTCTTGACTTTCTCTTTTCTTCTTTTTTTTCACATAACTATACATACTTAGCACGTTCTAGGTAATAACTCGGCTTCTAACCTGGCCATAATACAAATCCCAACAAAAATAAACTAAATGAAACCCAAGCTACCAACTAAATACACAATTAAACATAAAAATCCTCGAATCGGATGATCAAAGGTAAGGAAAGTGGATGATATAAGGTTTGTAGTCAGCTTCCTAATCTAAGATCAAGAAAAGGCTAGGCTCAAATGGTTTAAACAACGGATATAATAGGGATTTTGTCTCTAAAGCTCTAGGCTCAAATATCAAAGAATGTCCCATCATCTCACTAACCTAGACTACGATAATTACTAGTAGGATGCCTCGATCAACTAACACTAGTATGCACCTCATGAAAAATAGAGACTGGTATCTCATCCGTCGGCTAAAATCCTCACAAGGTACACTCAAAAACCCTCTAGTCTAGTCTACATAGTGAAACTACTCGTTTAATCAACCAAGTATGAGGTCTCCACCCATTCCTAGGCTTTGTGCTCGAATTAAATCCCCTAACTAAGAGTTTGATAAAATTCTAACACAAGTTGAAAATTTTTGAGGGGGGGTCAAATTTTTGAAAAATTCTTGCCAAGTCTAAACCTACATATCATAGACACTCTAAACAACCTAAGAAAGGAAGATTCCTAGAAGGAACCCTCCCCCACACTTGAATGACACATTGTCCTCAAGGTGTCTAAAACACGCATACAAAAAAACACAAATATCACACAAAAAAAACACAATCATGCAAGTAATCAAAAGCAAAGACAAGCAAACAATCATAAGAGTAAACAGATAAATACAATATCACTTAAAGTCACAGCTATAAACAAAAGAACAAAATTCAGTGACATATACTATATAAATAAATAGAAAATAAGCAAAGAAAAATAAAAATAAAAGAAAAAGAAACTCCCTTCTAGTCGTCCGGTAATAGTCTCCATTAGATCCTACATCACCCGCCATTGGAGAAGTCGCTCCTTGTGTTCTGTGAGCCTTAGACTTATGATTTGTGGTGAAAGTTTTAGATGTGGGTGAGTAATGGCAAAAAGCGGCGGGAGTATGAATATATAGATTCAGATTTTGACCTAGCTGGCGTACGCCAACCTAACCTAGAGTGCGCTAGATTTTCATGTTTTAGCAGGTGGCGCACGCATGGCTCTAGTGGCGTGCGCCACTTCACAAAAATAGAAAATAAAAGGGAGATAGTTTAATCTCGATGATCCAGTATGTTAAGAAGCAGCAAGGAGATCGAACTCTGCAGAGCTCAAATCGGAACACTTCCGTGTCGGATCACCAAAGATACAAAAATCTTATCTCAAAACATGCATATTAACAAAATAAATAAACAAACTTATATCACATGCATATTAACTTACAAACATATATATAAAAACAAAATTAAATTAACAAGCTATATATTTCATATATATGCACATACTCAATAAAGAAATTAAATTAAAAAGTAAAAGGAAAAAAGAAATAGGAGCTCCCTGGTCAATTCTCTGTTGGAGGAGATGGTGGAGGAGTGTAGCTCATGTGTACACCATATGTCTCTGCCCATGAACGCATCCACGCTGCATGTGCTCTCTGCTCCTCTCGAAAGGCTTGCTGCGCCTCCCGTTCTACCTATTGTGCTTCCTTCTCTGCTTGCTGCGCCGTAGCAATATCCTGCACCTGTTTCTACAAGGTAGTAAATTGGTCACGAAGGGAGTGGAGCTCACCATAGTAATTATGACTGCTGGCTTGGTCCAAACTCGTAGTGATGGCCTTCATCCTCCTGGATTGGCTCCTCATCTCTCTCTCTGCTCTTGTGGATCCTGAGGTGCCTGCTCCTGTTCTGGCAACGGAAGACCCAACCTGGCGAAGCGATCTATGACAGTCTGGCGCTTCGCCCAAGGCTTGTATCAAACTACCTCCTCGCCATCCACTCTAATCTTCTCCACGAGGTAGCTCATTTGAAGCTTCTTGATACCTAGCTTGATAGGCCTGATCTTTGGTCCCTCTAAATTTGCATACAGCTCAGGTCTCTTTGCTTTCGCGATGACAGATATGATATGCCCTAAGTATAAGCGCCTAGGCTCCCTATCACTGATCACTCTAGTAAAGCAATCAATGATCATGGCATACATGCTAAAGTCCCTAGAATGGCACATGCAGTCAATGGCATAAAGCTGGGGGCGGAAAACCTTTGACTCCTCCCATTGACCACTATAGGTCAGAGTCATAAAGCGATGAAGGATCGCCAAATGTGGTTCCCTAATAAGGGCATTTGGAGCCTGCCCCGACTCGTATCTATCTATGCTCGTTATCTCTCTCCACGCAGCGTGGGCCTCAGCAGTCGAGTGAAAATTTAAGAGAACTCCGCCAGGCTTAAGCTTAAAGAGGTCAATCAAATCAGTATCTCTCATCTTAAACTTCTCGCCAAACAACCTAGCAGTGAAATTTTTTTTGTTCGGTGCAATTCGTAAAGTACTATAGAACTTTAAACAGAGCTCTTGCCTAGCAGCTATACTCTTATCAGCAAAATACTCCCAGCCTAATCGCTGCAAATCATCCTTCAGTTCATCAGCTACTCCTAACTTTTCCATATCAGGCCAATCAATCTTAAAGTGGCTAATAGCATCTACTGAGGAGATCTTTTGATACCTCTCTCCCTCCCACTCATCAAAGATTAGGAAGGGAGCATTGTAGCGGTTGCGAATGTCATCTGAATCAGTAGGTGATGATGCAGATGATGCTGATGGCGTAGGAGTTGGTTGACGCTTCCTCTTTTCCGTTTAGTAAATTCGGCTAGTTCTTTCACCTTTTGACATCGTGTGCTATTTTATGTATTGGGTAATGTGTCACGGAGGTTAGTATGTTTGGGCTCCTGCGGGTTTGCAATTTTGGGTTTTAGGTACGAGAGGATTTGTAATTGTGACCTAAAATTTTGCATCCTGCCCTTATATTTTGCCCTGTTTTGACCTAAGTGGTGTACGCCACAAATGGCTGGCGTACGCCATTTGTTCATGAATGACCAGATTTTAGTACGCCGTCTACATATGGTGTACTATACATATACTATATACATAAAAACTACACACTTATAATATAAACTCATATATAATAATCTAATCTAATTTTTTTGTGTTTTTTTATTTTTGATTTTTTGGCTTTTATTTACGCTGCATTCCTGGAAAGCTTAAAAACCAGACGCCCCATTCTGATGGGTCATTCCTTTGATAGATTGTCAATTATTGTGACCTTTTCGGCACGAAGCCTAACAAGGTCACGATGTATTAGCACAGTAGCTCGATTGGCGTATAGTACTATCTCTGATGCAATCACCATCAAAGGTGCAACTTTGATATCCGCCGCTCACACAGCTCCTCAATTGTGTACCAAGATGAACTTCCTGGTCTCGCAAACTTTTCAGCACGAAGCTTAACGGGGTCTTGACGCAACAAGATAGTTCTTTCAGTTTGCGAAATTGTAGTATGTTTGCTACAAATACTGTCGTGCTCCAACTTCCCACAATTATGACAAAACTCAAATCTCGCCATCCTTCGTCTGTACGCACACTTTGATGTTCCTCTCGAATGTTTCTCCAAATTCTCTCTGCATCTCTCGAGTCTCAATGTTTCTTTTGCTTGCTTCAGAATGACGAGACAAATGTCCATTGGGATTTTCTTTGAGATTAGTAATCTAAGCAACAATATATACTTAACACAAAACATCTTGTTCTTTATCCTCTAACAGGTAAAAGAGAAACACTTTTCTTACTGATCCATCTCTTGTTGTTTCAATAGACACACCTCACAATCGGAGTACCATAATGTACTAGTTCCTTTCCTTGCGACTCTCCTGGCATTACGCCTAGTGGAGCCACCATTTAATTCCACAATTCTCACTTTTGGCAAGGGGTGACTAGCATGTCGTAAGTCACGATGCTCGATTCTCAAAGTTTCTTTTGCCGTGCGGAGAATAACTAGGCAAATTTCTAGTGGAAGCTTATTTTTCACTAGGAAACTTACTAGTAAAATGTACTTTGAGCAAAACATTTCTTCCTCTCTTGTAATTCTGCACGTAAAAGAAAACAATATAATCCCTATTAGCGAAATAATAGAAGTAAATACTAATAAAATTAAAAATGAACCTAATAAACCTAAACATGCTAATTTAGAGTCGTCAGCTTGACTACTTTCGTGTTTATGCATTATTCAACGTATTAACCAAATGCACTTCTGCAATTTGGTTGACGATGTCTCCTCCCAGGTAGATTTTACATCTTTGGCCATTAACTCTGAATACCTCCCCTTTGGTACTTTGTAAATCTAGTGCCCCAAAAGGGAACACTTTTCATAATCGTGTAAGGTCTGCTCCATTTAGATTTGAGCTTCCAACGGAAGAGTTTAAATCTAGAGTTAAAAAGAAGAACATGTTGGCCCTCTTTGAAATCTTTTCGGATAATATGGGCATCATGTCTCTTTTTGGTCTTTTCCTTGTAAAGTCTTGAGCTCTCGAATGCTAAGTCCCGAATTTCTTCCAACTCTCTTTATAATCATAATTAAGGGCTTTGATGACCCAAAATGTACGATGCTTAAGTTCTACAGGAAGATGGCATGCTTTGCCATAAACAAGCCGATAAGGTGACATTCCAATTGGAGTTCGAAATGCCATACGATATGCCCATAAGGCATCGTCAAGCTTGTTCGACCAATCCTTTCTTGCAGTTCTGACTATCTTTTCCAAGATTTTCTTGAGCTCTCGATTGGTGAGCTCAACTTGTCCGCTTGTTTGGGGATGATAAGGTGTTGCTACCTTGTGCGTCACCCCATATCTTTTTAGCAAAATCTCAAATGGTTTGTTGCAAAAGTGTGATCCTCCATCACTGATAATTGCTCTTGGCACTCCAAATCTTGAGAAGAGTTTCTTTAGAAAGCGGATTACCACTCTTGCATCATTTGTTGGTGACGCTAGAGCTTCTACCCACTTTGACACGTAATCCACTCCAACCAAGATATACTTGTTGCCATATGATGTGGGAAATGGTCCCATAAAATCCAAACCCCACACATCAAAGAGCTCAATTTCCAAAATTCCAGATAAGGGCATCTCGTTCCTCTTTGAGATGTTGCCCATTCTCTGGCAATGATAACACTGCTCAACATATGTACGTGCATCCTTAAAAATATAAGGCCAATAGAATCCGCACTCAAAAACCCTTGAAGCAGTCCTAGACACTCCATAATGACCCGAGTATGGAGTGTTATGGCATTGCTCTAAAATATTTGCTATTTTCCATTCTGCAATGCACCGTCTAATCATCCCGTCACTGCACCTCTTGAAAAGATAGGGATCATCCCAAATAAACATCTGAACATCCCTAAGAAATTTCTTTCTTTGGGGATAACTTAAGTCATTAGGGATGATTCCACCAACTAAAAAGTTGGCAAAATCTGCATACCAAGGTTCGTGTTGGCTACTCAGTGTCATCAGAGTTTCATCTGGAAACTCTTCCTGAATCTTTCCATTCACTTCCACACCATCACTTTTCTCTAAACGAGAAAGATGGTCAGCTAGAACATTCTCCACACCTTTCTTGTCCTTGATGGATAAATTGAATTCCTGGAGTAACAAAATCTAGCGCATCAAGCGAGATCTTGCATCTTGCTTTGAGAACAAGTACTTCAAAGCAGCATGATCAGTATACACTATCACTTTTAACCCTAACAAGTATGGCCTGAATTTGTCACACGCATATACGACTGCAAGCATCTCTTTCTCCGTGGTTGTATAGTTGAGTTGAGCTCCTGCCAACACTCTACTTGCGTAGTATATGACATGGAGTTTTCCCTCTTTCTTCTATCCTAGAACATAACCTAGAGCAAGATCACTTGCATCGCACATCAACTCGAATGGAAGCTTCCAATCTGGTGATGAAATTACTGGAGCTGTGATAAGAGCCTTTTTTAGAGTATTGAATGCTTGAAGGCATTGAACATCAAAATTGAAGGGTACATCCTTCATTAACAAGTTAGTCAAAGGCTTTGCGATTAGAGAAAAATTCTTGATGAATCTTCAATAAAATCCAGCATGACCTAGAAAGGCTCTAATTCCTCTATTTGTGGTTGGTGCTACCATTTTCTCTATTGCCCCAGTCTTGGCTCTATCAACTTCCATTCCAACTTTAGATATCTTATGCCCAAGAACTATTCCTTCATCTACCATAAAATGACATTTCTCCCAATTGAGCACAAGATTCTTTTCCTCGCATCTCTCTAAAACCTTATCTAGGTTGTCCAAACACTGATCAAATGAGTTTTTGAAAACAGAGAAGTCATCCATGAGGACCTCCATGATTTTCTCATTCATTTCCCAAAAGATAGCTTCTATGCAACATTAAAACGTTGCTGGTGCACAACATAATCCAAAAGGCATTCTGCGATATGCAAAAATACCAAAAGGGCATGTGAATGATGTCTTCTCTTTGTCTCTGGGATAAATTGCAATCTGGTTGTACCCTGAGTACCCATCCAGAAAGCAATAGTAAGAATATCCTGCTATCCTTTCTAACATTTGATCAATGAAAGGAAGAGGAAAATGATCTTTCCTAGTGGCATCATTTAATTTCCGATAATCAACACACACCCTCCAACCGGTTACAGTCCGTGTGGGAATGAGCTCACCCTGGTCATTGATTATCACTGTCATTCCCCCTTTCTTTGGAACACAATGAATTGGGCTTACCCACTCACTATCCGAGATCGGATAAATTATTCCGGCTTCTAGGAGTTTGATCACCTCCTTCTTCACGAACTCCTTCATGTTAGAATTCAATCTTCTTTGCCGGTCTACCCTTGGCCTTGCTCCTTCCTCCATGTGGATATGATGCATCACAATTTCAGGGCTTATACCCTTGATGTCAGATATTTGCCAAGCAATGGCTTTTATCTGTTTGTTTACTATTGTGAGCACTTTATCCTCTTCATCCTTGGAGAGTTTGTTTGAAATTATGATTGGTAATCTCCCTCCATCTATTAAGAAAGCATATCTTAGATGCGAGGGTAGCTCTTTCAACTCCAAAAATGGAGCTTTCACTATTGACGGTAGAGTTCTGTATTTCAAATGTATTTCCAACTCCTCAAGTAGACCGTTATTATCAACTTTCTCCTCTTTGACTTCGTCAAGTTCATCATCTTCTATATGAATATCCTCTGTATCCTTGATTTTTGAGATGTTCTCCTTACAAAACTCAAGGATACAATCTTCGATAATGTCAATCTTCATACACGTCCCCTCCTCTTGAGGATGACGTATCAAATTGCTCATTTTAAACTCAACCTCATCTTCTCCAATTCGTAGAACCAATCTTCCATTATGCACATCTACTAATGCGTGTGCTGTGTTGAGGAATGGTCTGCCTAAAATCAATGGACATTTCTTGTCCTCTGGAAAATCTAGCACAACAAAGTCAACTGGAAAGATGAACTTGTCAATCTTAACCAGGATATCCTGAACTACACCGAAAGGTTTCTTGATTGTTTGGTCTGCCAATTGCAGAAGCATAGTGGTTGGTTTAACTTCACACAAACCAAGTTCCTTAAATATAGATAAAGGCATCAAGTTGATACTTGCACCTAAATCACATAAACAGCTAGGAAACTCAATGTCACCAATGAAGCTGGGAATAGTAAAACTCCCAGGATCTTTAAGTTTTGTTGGAAGATTTTTAGAGAGTAGGGAGCTACAATTTGCCGTGAGGGCAATAGTCTCTCCGTCATCCCACTTCCTCTTCTTTGTGACAAGTTCCTTTAGAAACTTAGTATAATGTAGTACTTGGTCTAGCATCTCGAGAAAAGAGACACTAATCTGAACGTTCTTCATTTTCTCCATGAAACGGAGAAATTTATCATCCATTCCTGACTTCTTCTTTACCCTGTTTGGAAAAGGAAGAACGGGAATCATTGGTGGTGGTGGTACGTAAACTTCATCTACTGCCACATCTATTTCAACGTGTGGACTTTTCTTTTTCTCCTCAACTTTTTCCTCTTTATCCTTGGTTGGATTCACCTTCTCATTTTCCTTAACTTTGTCCTTAACAACTTTGGGAGCTAATTCGTTGCCACTTCTCAAGAAGATAGCATTAACATTACCTCTAGGGTTTTCCTCTGTAGAACTAGGAAGAGAGCTTGATGCTCTAGTAGCATTTGCCTTTGCAAATTCTCCCAGTTGTACTTCTACATTGTGCATTGCAGTAGCTTATCCCTTTAGGAATTGCTCTAAGTTGTTCTGCCTAGCTTCTTGACTAGCTAAGGCTGCCAAAATTTGACTTTGGTGGATTGAAGATCCTCCACTTTCTTGAATGAATTTCTCAATTTTAGTGAACCTTTCTTCAATCGCCCCCAATCTCTCCCCTAAGTAGCCTTGTGGCTGAAAACTAGGAGGTGGTCTTTGTTGCGGGGCCCGTAAAGGAAGTCCTTTGTCAGCAATAATGGCTAAGTTGTTGTCATTGTTTTCTCTTTTCCATGAGAAGTTAGGGTGATTCCTTCACCCTGGATTGTAAGTTGAAGAATATGGGTTATTCCCCATCCGGTTTGCTCCTTGCCCTTGCCCACTGACAAAATTAGCTTGTTCCCTAGTTTGGTTAAGCATAGCACAATCATTATACTCGTGGCCAACATTTCCGCATGCTTCACAGCTTTGTTGTACTGCGACAGAATTAACTTTGTTAGTATTCATGTCCTTTAACTACTTTGCCATTAAATCAAACTGAGCTTGGAAAGATGTCTGAGCGTCAAGCTCAATCATCCCTCTGTGCTCCTGTGGTTCTCTAAGTTCTCTAACCTCCCTCATAGGTTGCTTCTTTCTCTCACTAGCCCTAAACTGGTTTGTTGCTGCCAATTCTTCTACCCTACCTTTTCTCAGGAAATTACCATTTGAGGCAGCGTCAACTGTTCCCATTGTTGTTGGTCCTAGGCTAAAGTAGAAAGTTTTTAGTAAACATTCTTCTGTCAAGTTGTGGTGTGGGCAACTTCGTTGTAATTCTTTGAACCTTCCCCAAGCTTCACTCAAAGACTCACCTTCAAATTGTTGAAAATTGAGAATTTCCTTTATGAGTTTGCTCGTCTTTGTGTATGGAAAATACTCTTCCAAGAAAGCGTTAGCTAATTCCTCCCAAGTAGTTATGGGAGTTCCCTTTAATTGCTTGTACCAAAGCTTAGCCCTATCCCTTAAAGTAAAAGGAAACATCCTTAATTTTAGGGCATCGTCAGTTATTCCTCTATATTTGAAATTATCGGCTAACTCCATGAAGTTCCCAAGGTGGTCATTTGGATCTTCATTGGGTAAACCATAAAATTGAGAGGAATTTTGTAACATTTGTATGACAGATGGCTTAAGTTCAAATTCATTAGCGTCCACTTCTTGCCTTCGCACGCCGGTAAGCGCCCCCCCTAAGGTTGGTTTACCGTAATCTATTAAAGGTTGTTGTGGTAGTTGAGCTCCTGCAACAGTTTGAGCACCACCAGCACCTTGTGCCTCCACTTGCAGTTCTTCTTGTTGATTTATCCTTTCTTGTTGATGTCTTTCTTAATTTAGCCTCGCTTGTTGAAATTTTTCTTGTCACAATGTCCTTTCCAAGAGTGCTATGTCCACTTCACTTTCCAAAGGGAAATTAATGGTTGAGTGCATTTTGTGCATGCGACTTAGAAAATTTATAACTTTTTCGTCCGATCTCCTATTTAGACAAGGTCAGCAACAAATGAAGACTTCCAATGCTACAACCTTGACTAAGGAAATTTTTCCCAGATTGTTTTTTCACTATTCAAATAGTGAAAATACGAGGCTACTTGTATTCTACGTTTTGGCAAGACTCGTCCAAAAATTGTATTTTGTACGTACAACTTCAAAATATGATATCTTTTTCGTCCTAACTCCAAAATAGATGAGGTCAGCGGCATTGGAAAGAAGACTTCCTAAACTACAATATCACCTTGACTTGTTTTCAAAAATTCGGAATTAAGGACCTCCAGAAAATTAAAATGCGAGCTGGCGAAAATTTTCCGAGCAAGTTTTTCGCAAGAAATGTCAGATTTGACCTTTATATGTTCAAAATGCGATAACTTCTTCGTCCAAACTCCAAAAATGCAAACTCAGTGGCGTTGGAAAGAAGACATCAAGTACTTCAATCCCACTGTGGCTTTGTTTTACAAATTCGGAAGTTTTGACCCTCGGAAAAATAAAATGCGAACCTTAAATTTTTTGGCAAGAATTTTTGTGCAAGTTTTTCGCAAGACTCGTCAGATTTGACCTTTGTGACTTGTAAATGCGATGACTTTTTAGTCTTAAGTCAAAAATAAGTAAACTCAGCGGCGTTGGAAAAGAGAAACAAAAGTCTTTAAACCCACCGTGGCTTAGTTTTGCAAATTTTGAATCGAACGTGGCCAAAAAATTCAAATCAGAACGTGGCAGTAGCTAAAAACTCCTAAATCAAGTTCGTAAGCTAAGCTTTAGCTTCGAAACTCAGTCCCCGGCAATGGCGCCAATTGATGAGAGGTCGTTTTGACATGCCTCCGATGTAGTATAGTTTATGAAGTAGAGTTGTCGAACCCACAGGGATTGAGTGATGCCTTACTCGGCTTACTTACTATCTTTTAGGAATTTTATGACTTTGTTTGGTTTCTTTAGTTTGGTTTTGCAACTTAACACACTACTATGCTCAAAGACAACAACAAGAAGATCTAAATCATGCTAACAACAAAGAACAACAATACACAAGATTTATAAACTAGCAAATTAAACACAAGTGATATGATACCAAAAATAACTTAAGCAACTAAATGGTTTGAATGGTTTATGATGCCTACCGATGGATAGCATTAGCATCTATTTATAGGCAGAGAGAGGACCTAGCTATGTACCCTAATTCGATCTGGTGCATCCATCAAGCTACCAATGGACGGTTGAGATTAAACTAATAACCAGAGTTATAAGAGAACTCTAACTCCTAAGAGTTATCAATTATATAGTTCAATTACATGAGAGCCACCTTAATAGAATTATCTAATAGATAATTCTTACATTCTCCCACTTGGCTCGAATACAGGTTAATAGTTAACATAAGGTGCACAACAATAAGCAATCTCAACTCAAAGTCCACAATCATAATGCCATCATATGAAAAATTACTAAATACGATCTATAGCGATTATATATCATTTATAGACATACTCCCTTCCATAAGCACGACATTAGCAATTCAACATACTAGACCAATAAGGCAGTACATAGAACCAATAAAGGTCCACAATAATGTCTTAGAAAGACTTTCTTGTTTTCCCATAAATCCATAATGTATACATCAATAATGAAACAAGAAAACCATAATGTATAACACGAACGTATATATGAGCTCAGAGTGTCATCTATCAAAAGCAATCAGAAATAAAACCAAGACCCATTCTTAGCATATGCTCTCTAAATTCTTTTGGTTGCAATGGCTTCGTCAATGGATCTGCAATCATGAGATCCGTACTGATATACTCAATGTACACTCTTTGTTCCTGAACTTCCTCCTTAACGACAAAGTACTTCAATTCCATGTGCTTTGCACCTCTAGAGAACTTGTCATTTTTGGAGAAAAATAATGTTGAGAAATTATTACAATAAATTTTCAGCGGCTTGCTAATGGTGTTGACAATCGCAAGTCCCTAAATAAAGTTCCTCAACCACTTTGCTTGGATGCTGGCCTCATAACATGCCACAAATTTGGCTTCCATAGTGGATATATATGTCGTAGTCTGTTTGGCACTTTTCCATGAAATTGCTCCATCCGCCAAAAGAAATACATATCCACTAGTAGACTTCTTACTATCCAAACATCCAGCATAATCTGAATTCGAATATCCAATTACCTTCAAAGTGTCAGATCTTCTATACATGAGCATGTGATCTTTATTCCATAAAGATACCTTAACACTTTCTTTGCAGCTTTCTAATGTTCTTTACCTGGATCCCTTTGGTACCTGCCTAGCATTCTGACTGCGTAACTGATATCCGGTCGTGTACAATTCTGCAAGTACTGTAGGCTACCAATAACTTGAGCATAAGGTATAAGCTCCGTTAATTTTCGTTCTAGTTCATTCTTAGGACATTGTTCAAGACTAAATTTGTCACCTTTATGTATAGGAACAGGATAAGGATTACATACGGAATGTTCGAATTTCTCCAGAATCTTTTCCAAATACCCTTTCTGTGACAATCCAAGCAAACCTCGTGGCCTATCACGGAATATCTCTATTCCAATCACATAAGATGCTTGACCCAAATCTTTCATCTCAAAATTTTTGAGAGAAAGTCTTTAGTCTCACGTAATATTCCCAAGTCATTTGCAACAAGCAAAATATCATCAACATATAGGACTAGGAATATATACTTGCTCCCACTAATCTTTTGGTATATACACCGATCAACAGCATTTTCTTTAAAACCAAAAGATATAATGGTATCATTAAACTTGAGATACCACTAACGGGAAGCTTGCTTAAGCCCATATATCGATCTCTTAAGTTTACACACCAATTTTTCTTTTCCATCAACCTCAAACCCTTCAGGTTGGTCCATATAAACTTCCTCTTCAAGATTCCCATTAAGAAAGGCGGTTTTTACATCCATTTGGTGTAACTCTAAATCATAATGAGCCACCAATGCCATAATTATCCTTAAAGAGTCTTTCTTATAGACTGGTGAAAATGTCTCGTTATAATCAATACTGCTTTTCTGAGTAAAACCTCTTGCTATAAGTCTAGCTTTATATCGTTCGATATTGCCAGTATGGTCACGTTTGCTCTTAAAGACCCATTTGCATCCAACTCTTTTAGAATCTTCAGGCAATTCGACGAGATCCCAGACATTGAGCTTTTCCATAGATCTTTACTCTTCCTTCATGGCATCGGTCCATTTCTTAAACTCATATTATGTAATAGCTTGTGAAAAAGAAACTGGATCCTTATTGACTCTGATATCAAAGTCTATCTCAAGTAAATTAACCACAAAATCATCCGAAATAACTAATTTTCTTTCTCGTTTAGAACACCTTAATACTATTTCTTGTGGTTGTTCATTTGAGTTTGGTGAATTAATTGGTACAAGTTGACCCAAATTTTGATCCATGTTGACTTGCATTTCTTCAGCATTTTAAGTAGCTTTCGGTATAATTGTGGAAGAAGAAATTGATACAGGCAAATTCGCATCCACTTCTACTTCCTCAATTTCTACCCTTTGATTACTCCCACTAATTTCACCATTCTCAATGAACCTTGCATTGCCAGTTTCAACAATTCTCGGACTATGGTTCAGACAGTAAAATGTGTACCCTTAGATTTCTCTGGGTAACCAATAAAGTAACCACTAACTATTCGAGAATCTAATTTACTTTCATGTGGATTATATAATCTCGCTTTCGCTGGACAACCCTAAACATACAGGTGTCTAACACTAGGTTTCCTTTTAGTCCATAACTCAAAAGGAGTTTTTGGAACAGCCTTACTAGGAACCCGATTTAATAAGTACATAGCAATTTTGAGAGCATACATCCACAATGAGATAGGCACTTTTACATTACTCATCATACTCCTAACCATTTCAATTAGAGTCCGATTCTGCCTTTCTGCTACACCATTTTATTGTGGTGTACCGGGCATGGTGTATTGAGCAATTATACCATGTCTTTCAAGAAATTTTGCAAATGGACCAGGACATCGAACACTTTCATCATGTTTACCATAATATTCACCATCTCTATCAGACCTTACGATTTTCACTTTCATGTCTAGTTGCCTTTCAACTTCATTTATGTATACCTCAAATGCATCAAGTGCTTGAGATTTTTCACGAAGTAAATAGACATGACCATAACGCGAAAAATCATCAATAAAGGTAATAAAATACTTTTCTCCACCAAAGGATGGAACATTAAATGGTCCACAAATATCAGTGTGTATAATCTCAAAAAGCTGATTACTTCTCGTGCTCCTTTCTTGCTATGTTTGGTTTGTTTTCCCTTAATGCATTCCACACATATGCCAAGATCAGTAAAGTCAAGATTTGGTAGAATCTTATTCTTTACTAATCTTTCTAACCTTTCTTAGGATATATGACCCAAACGTTTATGCCACAAGTAAGCAGAACTATTATTCTCAATGTTACGCTTAATTCCAACATTATAAACATTCAACAAAGATTCAGAAAAGGCATTATCAAGTTTCAGCTTATATAAACTATCAGATAGAATACCCGAACCAATTAGGTTTGTATTCTTAAATAAACTGAAACACCCAAATCCAAACTTAACATGAAAACCACAAATGTCCAACATAGAAAGAGAAATCAAGTTTCTTGAAACTGAAGGCACATAGAGAGTCTGTAATAAGTCTAAATGATGACGACTATCTAAGACTAAATGATAAGTCCCAATGCCTTCAATTGAAACCTTTGTTTGATTTCCCATAAGGAGGAACTTTTCATTTGGGTTTATGGTTTGGAACAAACTGAATCCCTGCATAATATTGGAAACATGAGTTGTAGCACCAGAGTCAATCCACCAAGTATTGGAAGGTACTTCAGATAAGTTTGATTTGAAACATACAAAGATATTATCTTAACCTTTCTTTTCGAACCAAGCTTTACATTTCTGGCAGTCTTTCTGATAATGTCCCTCCTTTTTACAAAAGCGACATTTATCACCCTTCTTTTCATTCATGGTAGATTGATCTACCTTAGCAGTACCTTTTCTTTTGAATTTCTTGGCTTTCACTTGGTACACTATCTCAGCTCCTTTACCTATTAGGCTAATAGAATGAGTTCCTTGGTTCTTTAATCTCCTTTCCTCCTGAACAAGCTTACTGGCCAATTCATTAACAATCCATTTATCCTTTATATTATTATAGCTAATCTGAAATGGCCCATATTCAGGAGGTAGTGAGTTCAATATGATTTGCACCAAGAATGAGTCATCAGTTCCATGGCCTAGGGTCTTTAATCTTGCTGCCAAATTTGTTATCTCGAGCACGTGATCATGCATACTTTGCGACCTATTGAACTTTATGGTCGTAAGGTTTGCCATTAATGTGTCAGCAAGAGACTTATCTGCAGAACAAAATCTCTCTTCCATAGTAGAAAGATATTCCTTTGCACTTTCTATCTATGGAATTGAGCTCTTAATGTTGCTAGCAGTTTTCATGCGCATATATGCTAAGCTTAATCTGTTTGATCATTCCCATTCATAATGGAATGCTTTGGCATCTTCAGAACTTTCAGAAGTAATAGCCTTAGGTTTTTCTTCTCGTAATGCCAAGTCAAGATCCGAAGCCCCTAAATAGAACTTGACTTGTTCACTCCATTCAGAGAAGTTCAAACCATCAAACAGATCAACACATGAAGCATGAACTGAAATAGCTGCAATTTTAACATACATGCTCAAATTAACATTCAATAATGGATTCAAATCATGTAAAAGCAATTAGAGTACATTATAGTTCTCCTTTGGATAGAAACTATAACATACTATCATAAATCAATACCATATAAACATTCATTGTAGAATTTAATAATTTCAATCAAATAAACATGATATCTTTGGATATACATAAATATTTGACCAAATCATAAATTCATACATAACATAACGTTCATCGAATAACTAAATATTCAAAATCAAATACACGTTATCTTTGGATATGCATATGTATTTGATCCAAATATCTCGCTCATCGCCATTATGCTTGCTAATTACAAAATAATGACCTACCTTTGGGTAGAATCGGTTTTCTCATAAAAAGCAAACGTCAATTTATTCATCAAAATATTTAATTAGGAAAAGAATCTTTAAGTACCCTGTGGTTTGCAAAAAAATTACTTTAGTACCCTGTGGTAAAGAACCCTTAATTTGAGTCATACCTCACCAATTTTCCATCACTTTGGTCCCAAAATTATGATACTGCCCCTCCCTGAATCAGAACCTAACCAAACCCAATTCAACTGGACCAAATCCATATTCAATTTAACCCAATGGAGCATAGAAAATAAGATATGACTCGGATTGAGCTGAAATTTTACAAGAAGCATCCTAAAAATACTCAGGACTTACGGAAATAATTTCAGAAATTTTAAAGGCCCGGAAGTAATTGTTTTTCAAAGTGTTGAAACTTTGTAAAATCATATATAATAGAAAATACATCCAATTAAGTTGAAACTTGTCCCATTGGGAAGAATCCTAAAAATACACATGATTTATGAAATAAATTTTAGGAATTATAGAGGCACAAAAGTATTTCTTTTATTTTTCGAAGTGCTAAAACTTCGTAAAATCGTATAAAATAGAAAATATATCCAATTGAGTTGAAACTTGTCCCAGGAAACCTTAAGAACTTCCAATCAATTTCGGAACCAAAATTCAACCATGGGACCAGTTTCAACTTAATTGGATGTATTTTCTATTTTATGTGATTTTACAAAATTTTAGCATTTTGAAAAATAAAAAAAATACTTCGAGGCCTCTAAAATTCCTGAATTTTTTTTGTAAGTCTTGTGTATTGTTAGGATGCTTCTTGTAAAATTTTAGCTCAATCCGAGTCATATCTTATTTTCTACGCCTTAAATTGAATATAGGTTCGGTCCGGTTAAATTGAGTTTGGTTAGGTTCTGATTCATGGAGGGGCAGTATCGTAATTTGGGACCAAAGTGATGGAAAATTGGTGAGGTATGACTCGAATTAAGGGTTCTTTACCATATGGTACTAAAGTGATTTTTTGGCAAACCACAGGGTATTTAAAAATTCTTTGGTATTGCAATAATTGATGAATAATTGACAAATATATATACATGCATAGCTTTAATCAGAATCGTCACAAAACAATATTCCAATTCATGCATGCGACGTTGTCGTACTACGAACTTTAATCCTTTCGATTCATTACTGACACAATTTCCAATTTCCGTTTTCATGGCAACCGGAATGTCTATGCATGTGTTTCTTTTTAGATTTCAATCCATCTAACCATCAATACAAAAATAAATAATCGTAATTCACGGCTCAATAAAAAACCAAGATAAGACGATCAAAAAATCTTGCATGCATTCTCGTTCATCACATCAAAATTTTAATTAATCACACGAATGCACAAATAGCCAAGGACAAAATTAATATGCTTCGTAAGACCAAATTAAAATTCGTTGTTTAATAAATTCAGAAACAATCGTAATAGAAACCCTAATCAATTCTTAACGATCATGTGACAAAACCATAATTTCTCTTTTCTGGTTTTCTACAACTTCAAATTGGATCATTGATTTTGCTTTTAGTTTCGGAAACAAAATAACAAGTCTAATTCATGAAACCAGTACATAACAGGTTATAGCTAATTCATTCAATTTTCTTAAATCAACTTCTTCCAAAACAGTGAGGAATAATAAACAATTCCTTCCAACAGTACAAAACCGAGAACCCAAAACCAATTCTCCTTATTACCAATAATCGGTGGGGTTTCGTGGGTTAAAAAATTATTCATCGTGGGTTTAAAATTAATACCCAGACCATATTGCTACGTTTTAACTCAAAACCAATCCATAAAGAACACAAGCTCTTGATAACACATGTAAATTATATTTACATAACATAATCGATAAGCGGAAGCGTACCCGGATTGGTTGATGTCGAGTAGAACGTCATCGTCGCTATAGCTAGGTTTCTCTCGCTTTCCTACCGTTTATGATGCCTACCGATGGATAGCATTAGCATCTATTTATAGGGAGAGACAGGACCTAGCTATGTACCCTAATTCGATTTGGTGCGTCCATCAAGCTACCAATGGATGGTTGAGATTAAACTAATAACCAGAGTTATAAGAGAACTCTAACTCCTAAGAGTTATCAATTATAGAGTTCAATTACATGAGAGCCACCTTAATAGAATTATGTAATAGATAATTCTTACAATGATCACATGTTGATATCTCATTAATACATAATTTACAGTTATGTTATGTCATACAATACAATTTTTTTTTTCATTCGCAGACATAGTTAATAAAAAGAGACAAGAACATAAAGAGGTTGAAAAGTAAAGTTTTACTATAATCAATGTGATAAATTCGAAGCTTATGATTTTGCATTTTTCTTCCTTTTCTTTTTTATAGATCATGAGGGTTTTTTTAATCTGAAAAATGGAATTGGAAATGGATTGAAGCGTATGAACTTAAGGCTTGGTTTGGAACCACATGGTGACCTGATATGTAACTATCACTAAAAAATTGACAAGTGTATTTACTCACTATTTAATATTAAATGGGTATTGTAAGTATTAAAGTAAGCAAAATTAAGACATTATAGTAACCAAGCGTTTATAGAAATTGTTTCTTAAATTATATATTTTTATTAGAAATAACTAAGCAATTAATAGGAAGTCTAGTTTTAATTTTTAATATATTTATATTTAATTTTCCTAAGTAGAGCCATGTGAAAATGGTATGTGATGTATCAACAATTTCTATAACGTCAGTTCTTAAATTTATAGGTTTAATGAACATGAGTAGGAGGAATAAAAATTTAAATAATATAAGAACAAATAAGTAAATGTGTGGTTTACTATATTTTTTCTTTTTTGGGCCTAATTAATTTTTTTCCATAACATGGTTTCATTTGAATCGTAGATTTCTGAACTAATAATTTTAGTAGCTCAATTCAAAACTATTGTCAAGATTTTAAGAAATGTCTAGGAACCTTCAAAGAAGGTTACACTTCTTGGTTTGTAATTTTCTTAAACTATAACTGCCAGTTCTATTTAATTTTACGATACTTCATTAAATTTTTCAAAACTTACATGATCAATTCTTTTTTTTTTAATAAATTAATTGATCTCTATATGCATCATATATTCATAATGATCTTGAAATTTTTTATACATTTAGTTGAAATATAATTTTTAATTTAATTTTGGTTCAAAATAATTATGTTAAAACAATAACAATGAAATCGTGTAATTAATAACCGTATTCAAAACATTGTGGAACTATAATCATAAATTCCGAAACCGTGATCATCCTTAGCCTTAGTTACTACATAGGTTACATGAAATGGTTTCATATAAATGAGTATTTCGTTCTTTGTAATCAAAATTGGTGCTTACCATATATTGTATTTGTTTGTAGTTGATAATCTATTCAGATAAAAAATCTTGAGCAAAACGATGAATGCATGTATCAATTTTTTTATATGCTTTGAATATTATTATTTAGTTAAAATATGTAGAGCCAAAAAAATTATTTTTCAAATTTATTAATTTGATATGCTATTATTATTAATTATTTAGTTGTTCATCCTCTTGGATGAGTTCAAATGCTAATAAATATCTAGAGGATCAGAAATTATTTGTAAAATATTAAAAAGAATTGACACTATAGAAATTGCTTATATATCGTAAATAATTTTTATATGGTTCTACTGAAAAGAATTAAAATTAAATATATAAAATTAAAACTAGATTTCTCATTAATTGCTTGGTTATTTTTCTATTGGAAATAGTATCTCTAAACAAATATCACTATAATGTTTTGATTTGGTTTTCATTAATACTTATCACAGTCATTTAAGATTAAAAAGTGAATAAATACACTTGTCAAATTTTTATGGAATAAAGCTCATATAAATACTTGTACATGCCAAAAAAGTCCAATTAAACCCTCCTACCCCAAATAAGACTAATTTACACCTTCTACTTTACAAAATAGAACAATTGTCTCCTTCCAACCTATTTTACGGTGATCGGAGACACATCATTCTCCAACGTAGCATCTTAGTCATCATGTTTACTTCAAAAAATACTCCAATTTTTTTTGGAAAAAAATTACGGTTTGACTTAAAAAACACTAACAAAATATATTTTAATAATTAATCCAATAAAGGAAATAGAGAGCACCTAAAGCTTGTCTATAGATACATGTCATATCAATGGTTACTACCTCACCTCTCTCTCCTCTTCAACGACGCTAAAAAGCTTGTACTGCTAAAAAAATTAAAAGGAGAAGCGCTGAGTTAGCTCTTGCTCATTCTAAAAAAAATTTCCTTACTGGTTGGAGTGATGGAAACAAGAAGGAAGTCGAAGAAGGAAGATGGGGAGGAAAAGTAGGTGGGCTCAGGAAGAAGTCGGTTAACCTTTTTCCAGGATGGAGCTCCAACTTTTGGTGGGCCAGATCGAGAGGTATTTGAAGAAAGGCAGCTACGACTAGTGGGTTAGTACCGGCACCCCCATTTAACTTGCTGTTGTTCTCAAGTATCTTGCTGCTACGATTAATCCCCAACTTTCTCATTAAGATTCTGTTTGTTTTGTCGAAATGAAATGGTTTGACTTCCTTAATTTTTAGAAGAAGTTTGTTTGAGCCTTTTGACTAGTTACAAGAATTTATGCTATACTTTATATCTTATTGGCTTAATAATATTGGATGCTAGTAAATTAACTCTATTTTTTTGTAGACTTTCATCTAATTAGGATACTGCTTCTTAATTTGCATGTATGTTCCTCAGAATTTAGGTATTGCTTCTCAGAAAGAAAAGAAGATGCTAGTTTAGCTAGAGATGAATAGTGATTATTGATGATTGAGGTTGTATTCGTCAAGATTCTAGTTAGGATTGAAATTTTTTCTGCCATTGGAGTGTGATTATTTATGTGCAAATGTGATCCTTTGTTGGACAGCTACTCCCGGCACTGTATTAGTTTGGTAATTGGGAAGAAACAAAAATCGGTAATGTACCCAGGTCGAGCAATTGTGTTACTTAGGATGCAGCTTTCAACTTTGTTGTATATTTGAATTGTACTATGCTTCTGTTGTCTAAAGACTCTTTGCTTCCCAAGTCACATCGGGCCCCAAATTTGATGTGCTTGGTTGTTGCATTTTTTGTAGGATCAAGTAAATTTTACTTTTCCTAAAAAAGAATGAAGTCGATGTGATCTTGTATCCAAACATCTCTGTTGCATTCATCTTAACTTGCACATCATCTTCTTCTCGCATATTAACTTGATCAAATCCTTCTACTAATAATGGGAATGGACAATATGTAGTATGGTCCACATAAACATCTATTCATGTACCACTTTCATTAATATATCTAAACATGTTGATAATATCTTCAGCGATAGAAACTTTGTCGAGCATTTTGTCAAGATTGCACTTAGGCTTCTCCCAATATATTTGGCCTACATTTTCATAGCCAAGAGACAACATTGTTCCGTAGAAGGTAGGCATATTAAGTGTCTCTATATCTATCATAAGCTCTTTTGTCATTCCATTAACATAAGTTTTGGATGATTCAGTCTCTAGGATACCCCCATGGTTGAATACTAGACAAATTCTAGTCATTCCTGAAAATAAAAATTAAATCAGTCATCCTGATTGTTACCCAACAAAAACTGTAATGATAACATGTTATAAAAGAGCGCACCTACAAAAAGAAATAACTAAAGGGTAAAAATATTACTGTCACTAGACATACTAAAGATAACAACATGAAGCCTTAACTATAATCCAGTATAGAAGACCAAATTAGAGGAGAGTACTTATGGAAGATGGATTTTTACCAATAGAATTAAAATTCTTGAGGAATCAGATCTCGTTTCGTGAAATTTTAAAATCCCAAACTTTTTTTTATACAAGTCTTACTCAGAGGACCCCATAGTAATACCATTTATCTCTTACCTTTTGTTGATTTCTTGTTTATTTGAGTTGGTTTAGATAATTGATGATGGTTCTACGTGGGTTTCATAAGAGTTTGGTTGGGTGAGTTTTGAGAGGTTTTAGATGATATGGAAGTTGAGATGTTTTATATATCAGTTAGGATCTGACATGATCTTAGAAGGTTATTGAAAATTATCAAGTTTTTAATAGCCAATTATAATTTTAGCTGTTTAGTAGGGTAGAATTAAATGGCCGAAGAAAAATTACTTAATTAGGCTATGGCAACTAGTTCACTATTTAATATTATCGGTAATTACATTATATTTGATCAACAGTTTGGAATTATGGTACAACGCTATTTTGGTGCTACTAGCCGGATACATGAAAAATGCAACTACCCAAATCTCTGCTCTGTCCATATGGTAAACGCTCATGACCCAATTGCTCAATTTTATACTCTCTTTGCATCGTGTTCCCTTGATGACATCGAAATTCATTCGCAGCCTCAATGTCAATGTTTGGAAGTCTTATCTCTCCATCGGCTTCCTCTTTGCCGCCAGGTAAAGATTAATAATATG
>SOPF01028816.1:15765-56976 GCA_012979155.1 Hypericum perforatum | reverse complement strand
CAGGCGGTTTTAGCCAAGTCATGATTGCTCGCATTAAATTGGTTCAGACATTCATCGAGAAATACTGATCCACTGGTTCCATTTCCACAATGATCGACATGAATCTCCGGGGATAGCTCATCAGACTACCGCCACGTGTAAGACTGGGGTATCATCCGGCCCAGAATCGAGAAATATTAGGGACCAAGAACAGTAACGAGGCTAATCATCAAATCCTAATGTACTAGAATAATTTTTGGCCAAAAAATGTTAACATTTGTACAAGTATATCAAACTACATCCGGTAATAATTAATTATAATTCCAAAGTCAAAACTTGCGTAGTAAGCTGGTAAAAAAAATAAAAAAGGGAAAAGCAGAGGAAATAATATATTTAGAGAAAAAAAAGTATTTGATTTGACGAGCTGATTTGCAGGCGGTTTTAGCCAAGTCATGATTGCTCGCATTAAATTGGTTCAGGCATTCATCGAGAAATACTGATCCACTGGTTCCATTTCCATAATGATCGCCATGAATCTCCGGGGATAGCTCATCAGACTACCGCCATGTGTAAGACTGGGGTATCATCCAGCCCAGGATCAAGAAATATTAGGGACCAGGAACAGTAACAAGGCTAATCATCAAATCCTAATGTACTAGAATAATTTTTGGCCAAAAAATGTTAACATTTGGGTACAAGTATATCAAACTACATCCAGTAATAATTAATTCTAATTCCAAAGTCAAAACTTGCGTAGTATGCCGGTAAATAAAATAAAAAAGGGAAAAGCAGAAGGAAATAATATATTTGGAGAAAAAAAAGTATTTGATTTGACGAGCTGATTTGCAGGCAGTTTTAGCCAAGTCATGATTGCTCGCATTAAATTGGTTCAGGCGTTGAGCGAGAAATACTGATCCACTGGTTCCATTTCCACAATGATCGACATGAATCTCCGGGGATATCTCATCAGACTATTGCCACGTGTAAGACTGGGGTATCATCCGGCCCAGGATCGAGAAATATTAGGGACCAGGAACAGTTACGAGGCTAATCATCAAATCCTAATGTACTAGAATAATTTTCAAATGTTAACATTTATGTACAAGTATATCAAACTACATCCGGTAATAATTAACTGTAATTCCAAAGTCAAAACTTGCATAGTAGACCGGTAAATAAAATAAAAAATGGAAAAGCAGAAGGAAATAGTATATTTAGAGAAAAAAAGTATTTGATTTGACGAGCTAATTTGTAGGCGGTTCTAACCAAGTCATGATTGCTCGCATTAAATTGGTTCAGACGTTCAGTGAGAAATACTGATGCACTGGTTCCATTTCCACAATGATCGACATGAATCTTCGGGGATAGCTCATCAGATTACCTCCACGTGTAAGACTGGGGTAACATCCGGCCTAGGATCGAGAAATATTAGGGACCAAAAATAGTAACGAGGCTAATCGACTGTTCTTTGTAAATTAAACAAAGGTAAATTACACTATCTTGTGTTTTCATCCCTTATTATTTAGGTATTATATAGTTTAAAAATTATTAAAAAATTATGTTTTTCACTGATCTGTCTCAAACTATTTTTATGTGGAAGGACGTCATTCCTAGTCTGACGTGGACTACTACGTACTAATTTCGTACATGTGTCAAAATCACATCAATTAAGTAATACTAAAGTTCTAAAATAATCCTTAAATTTGTTTATAATATTTTGAAAATTTTTGCCTTTTTATAATATCTACTCTCTTTTCTCTCATACATCATACATGACCATCCATCTTTTGGTAAAATCATCGATCTCCCTACCACTCTCTCCTTCATTTCATGTCGTTCACCTTTTCTCTCGTTTCTCTCCTTCTTAACCTCGATGTTTTCCGCCGACTCTCCTTCCATCAACCCTTCTAATTTTCCTATTCCCTTTATCGAAAAAAAAGACCCCAAATAAATCCAAAAATCCAAAAATTTGCTCCTTCAACCGCGGTCGGTCGGTGTTTTCTTCACTATATTGTCTTCTCTATAGGTCATGTATAACTCATTTCTCGTGCTCTAGTTGTTATTTTTAAGGTTTGATTCTGAACCCTTATATCTAGAATTTTTGTCTGTGTGCTTAGTTGATTTCGTCTTGGTCACACATTCATTCTGATAGCGTGATGGTAGACGAGTGAATTTTTTTTTGCAGTACCATTATGGTGAAAGATGGGAGAAAAATTAAGGCATGCAATATATTAAAGAGACTGTGTATGAGATAATATTTGGTATGATATAGATCGATTTGGTTATTGGGATGTGCGTTGGTTATACTGTGGTGTTCTAAAGATGGGTGAGTGTCACATATGGTTTAAGATGGATGATGTTGGCAGTAGTGATTGTCAGAATATATGGATATTTAATGATGTTGATGTTGTGCAAATGATTGAGGCTGAGAAACCATTCCATTTTAATGATGTTTATAGGGTATAAGTTAGTTTAGTTGTTGCAAATATTGATGAGTTACAAAAAAGATTGAATGATGCAAAGAAAAGTGATAAAGAACTCGATGAGTTACAAATGCCTAATGAAGTTGAAGAATAAAACTGGAGTACAAATGACAGTGAATCAATTAATGACTTGGATAGTGAAGATGACACTTATGCCAATGATGCTAGATCTGAGAAAAGAATGAGAAAGTTGATGTGGAGGAGATACAACCACATACGAAAACTAATAATGTCAGAGAGTGAAGAGGTTATTGATGAAGAAGAGATGCCAGATCTTGTGATTCGCGGTGACACTATGTTCGGCCAATTTTTGGACAATGTATTTTGCCTACTTTTGAACATTGTATTCAACCAACTTTAGATATATTATTTTGGACAACTTGATAGTTGGGTTATGTAATAGACAACGTTTGATTTAGCATTCTGTCAATTTTGGACAACTTATTTGGTCAGCTTATGAACTATGTAATGTGTCATATTTTGGACAAATGCAATTTTACCTCTTGAACTATTTTTTTTATCATACCAAGAACATACATTGTCCAGTTTACTAAATAATATACAATGTCAAGTTAATTAAACAACATACATTATAAACATGATAACTATAATCACATTTCGATACATCTCGCAATTCTTCTCATTTTTGCACAAAGCAATCTTTATGTTATATAGATTTTTTTCATCTTTTGAAATTTAGCTTCTAAACCAATCATAGTTGTTGAGAGATTAGAAATTTGATCTTTTTTATGTGTAATGGAGACAAAAAAGTCGGGCAACAACTCCATATGTACTTGCAAGTAGATGGATCGAACTACATAAAAAAGTTGCTCTTCTTTTCACCACACTCATTGCACTACCACAACCATAAAATCATCTTCCCATATTTTAGTTTGTTCAAGTCAATTGAATGAACGACCTAATGCCACATCTCCTTAATTTTGGAACTTGAATGCTTGAGAAGAATTTGTACCTCCTCGCAGACCTCCTTGCGAACTAGTGATCATGATTTCGAGCTTGGTAGAAATGAGAATGTCAACTTGTACCTCCTTGTGAACCCTAATCGTACGTCATGTTGACTTGTAAGAAAAATAAAAGTTCGAGCAGAGAATATAAGCTCGGAGAAGATGAAAATTTAGGAGAATTGGGGTTAGGCTTGGGAGCTTGGGGTTAGGAATTGGGTTAGGAATCAGTTGATAACCCCGAAGTGTTTGAAAGTGAAACAACCAACCTTTGCTCTGGAGGAAGGGTATTATTGAATGTGTGTGGTAGGATGAGTGTTCAGGGTTTATGATTTTTATTATTATATAGGATTTTTTTAAAATATAGTACAAATAGTTTGGTACTAAATTTGACATTTTACTTACTCCCACGTCAATACCAACGCATTGGATCAAGCACGTGGAAGTCCATATTAGACTAGGAACGATGCCATTCCACACAAAAACTTCGAACTGGAGGTCGGGATCTATTGCTGATAAAAATTAAAATAAATTAGACTTATTTATGATTTTTGAACTATATAGTATTCAAGTAATAGTCGATAAAAGTACATAGTTCTATTTGTACTTTTCCCTTAACCAAAATATGTTAATACTCTTACTAACATAAATCCCTTCCAAACAACTTGATGTAAACCAAAAATAAATTCAAAGGTTAATCCTTTACAATTTGTTGGAAACGACTATATAAGAAGGGTTGTTCTTTTAGCGTACACACACACATATATAATACGATATCTTTGGAGTACGTAATATTTTTATAAAAAATTTAAATAGATTTACCTAAATCTCTCAATACTAAATGATATTAACTTTTCTTTTCTTTTGATACAAAGATTCATAAAGAAATTTGGGGTGATAATTGACCCAGTAAAGAAAGAAAGATGGGTGAGCATTACTGTATACAGTATATATACACAAGCTTATGGTGGGCTGCTAATAGTTAATACTATTATATTGTCTCTCTCTGTCGCTACTAGTAACAACTAGCGAGGCTGCTCCTCCTCTCTCCCCTCGTCGTGGTGACAGTTGAAACAGTAGTTTCCTGGCGTGGAAGAAGACAAGGCAGCAACTAATAGTAATAATGTGTCACGACTCTTGCTAGTTTTGCCTTTGTCGTGATCGTTCGGTCTAACCTTTGGTTATTTTGTTTCGATTGGTGTTAAAACTGTTGTGTTAATACGTCGACCTTTAGAGGAATAGGTATAACTTTTTCGTATGAACTTCACATTGGGTGGTTCCAAGTTGGAAAGATTTGTAACACATTGGTCTACGACTTTTGTGATTCGACTTTTGTTATTTGAGCCTTGTGTTTTGGAGTTTTGAGTAGGTTTTTGGAGGGTTGCGATTGATAGGCTTAGTTCGTCGACGTTTGGTAGAAAAATCATAACTCTTTCATACGAACTCCGAATCGAGCGATTCCAAAACGAGTAGATCTGTAAGACCTAGATCTAGAATTATGATTTTTGTTGGACCTGACGATCGCAAGAACTTTTGGCGGCCGCCAGAAACTTACAGAGAAAAAATTGGGCGGGCGCCAACTTTCTTGGCGGTCGCCAACAAATTACAGCCATGCACACTTTTCTTAGAAAATTCATAACTTCCTTGTCCGATCTCCGATTTGAGTGATTCCAATTTGAGGAGGTTTGTAATATCTAGAACTACGACTTGGTTAAGATAGTTTTGATATTTGAGGATTTTCCTGATGGGATCATGAAAGGGTTTTAGGAGCTCGGTTTTAGGTACAATTTTCATCGGTATTGAAAGATTTTGCCAAATGGTGAGCAATGTGGCAAATATGGATTAAGGCTTGATTTGAAGACTTATTAAAACTTAAGTAAAGGTTTAGGAGTGATTTAGGATGACTTGTAAGGTTGAGGACCAAAGAGGAAAAAGAGACAAGTGGCTTATGGGTGTTTATACCATTTATGGTAAGTTTTTAGCTAAAATATCTAAGAGGCTCTTGAGTGGAGTTTTGTACTCAGCCATTTGAAAGAAAAATAGAGAGAGAGAGAGAGAGAGACGTGGGAGAAGAGAGGAGAAGAAGGAGAAGAGGTCTTCCTTGATTTAAAGCTTGGTAAGTGAGTTCTAGGCTTAAGTCTTTTAGAAATAAGTGTAGAACTTGTGATGATCTTGAAGTAGGTGTAAACTTGTAAGGATTTGAGTACTTTGAGGTTTTGGAATATTGAAGTTTGAAATAAGATTTGAGTTGTTATTAGGTGGTTTGATGTTGAACTAAGCTTTGATAATGGATTAGAGAAGTATTATGCATGTTTTGGAGACTTGGTGATATTATATTCGGTGCAAACACAATCTTTAATTGATCTTATTTTTCAAAAAAATTAAACCCTAAACTCTAATTTAAAAATATTTCATAAAAATGATTATTTTAACTTTTTTTAACATAGGAAAATTTGGAAGTTTTTGATTTTTCATAATTATTATAGAATTAATTCAAATTTAATTTGAGATTAATTCAAATTTGATAATTCATAATTTGTATTCAATTCGTCTAAGGATGAATTAAACATAGTTTGAAGTTTGATTAATCTGAATTTGATTTATATGTAGGGTCAAATTTTTTCTCAAAATCACTTCAATACAATTGAGTTATCGTCTATACAATTTGGTGTGTCTATCGAGTTTCTTTCAAAGTAGCATATGCCCAACTCCTATCATATATGGGATGCCTAATGTTCCGTGAGTAGAATTTCATCAATAAGAATCAGAAGAAGGATTTTTTTTCGTGACTTGGTCACAAATTATTTTTCCGTAACTTGATTATTACGAGTATTTTCTCGTGACATGGTGTAAGTCACGGAAAAAAATTAGATTGCCACTATGACACTAGTTTGATAATTTTTAAAAAAATTAAACACTACATTGATAATAAATAATGAATAGTAACACTTAAAAACAATCCAACAATACTCGACAAAAGGAAGGTTCTTAATCAGTAGGCGCTGCTTTGTTTGTTGGGGACTAACAGCGTGGTTGTGTGAGTTTACTGCAAGCGGCCACGACTTGATGGTTTACACGTACTTTGAAGTAGAGCACTAGTACTAGTATTAATAGCAGCTCGAAGAAGCCACTAATTAATTAATTAATAGGTTTTTATTGGGTTTAGGCGCGAGAAAAGAGGAAGGAGGAGAGAGAGAGGTTTTTAGTTTTGTTTTTTAGTGTAAGAGTATTTTAGTCTTTTCTCCTGCATTCTCGCCGAAAAAATGCCGATTCCGGTATGAGGGGGGAAATTGTACAATTTGTTCAAACAATAGAGATTTTTTAATTGGTTTGCAAAAAATGGGAGTGTGAGTATTAAATATGCCAAACTATAGGGGGCCAGATGTAATTTACCCTTAAAAATTTTAAAGATGTTGATCATATAAGATACGAGAAGGTGCATGTACCATGAAAGAAATAGGAAGGCTGGCTTCTTTAAAATATACAACATGAATTATTATATCAATGCAATGTGGCTCACAATGTGGAGGTGGACTTCTTATCCATATCTATCTACTAACCATGATATACAATTATCATTATCTTACTTGAAAGTTTTGGTAGTTCAAACTTAAGTAATTTCTCTTTTTCCGTAGACAATCAGTATATAAGTATATATATTACATGCATTATTATTCCTGACAAAAAAGAGGCATCATAAATTTATGTGGTGGCGTTGGGATAGGGAGGCAATTGGGAGTTGGGGACCGTCATTTTGTTTGTTGCAATGGATTGTCCCTGCCATTTTGGTTCTGTGCTTTGGTTGGGAATACAAGACAGAAGAGAATGATGGTCCAATGTTGTCAACCCAACGTCCCAACCAATGGGCAACAAAATGATAAATAGCCAGACATATGGGCAAAGTGCCGCCCTTTTTGTCCTCCTTAGGCCCACTTTACATGTCAGTTTGGTGATGGCATGGTATGAGTCAAAGCTTAATTAGCCGGTGCCACGCAATCTTCACTTCTCAACACCCCGGGGACGTCGGTCAAAAATACATGAAATTATGAAATTTCGACAAATTGATATAAATTGGAGCTCAAATTTGGACGGATATAAATTGATATAATAACGGTAGCAATTGAATACATTTTACAAGTCGATATATAATTATTTAGAGCAAATTGCTCTCATGTCTCTGTCTTTTGCTAAAATTACCATTTTCGTCCCTACTGTTTCAAAAAAGAGGATTTCGTCCTCCATCTTTGCTAAATTAACACCCTTAGGTCCCTGGTGCCGGAATCAGAAAATTTCTCCAGCACTCAGGGACCTAAAATGTCTCCTTTGCCCTTGCATTCAAAAGTTAAAAAAAAACACCGTCGTGAGAGGCGAGGATAGGAGAAGGAAGATGGAGGAGGAAGAGAGAGGTGAGAGGATAGGTGGAGGAGGAGGACGGAAAAGGAAGATAAGAGGAGGAGGAGAGAGCTGGAAGGAGGAGGGTAGATGAGGGGGAGGAAAGAAGGAAGAGGGGGAAAGAGGAGGGCGGAGGAGGGGAGGGAGATTAGAGGAGGATGGAGGAGGAGGAAGGAAGAGGGAGAAAGAGAAGAGGAGAAGGAGGAGAGGAGGAAGAAGAGTACTGTTTTTTTTTATTTTTGAATAAGGGAAAAAAGACATTTTACGTCCCTGGGTGCCGGAGAAATTTTCCGATTCCGGCACCAGGGACCTAAGGGTGTTAATTAAGCAAAGATAGGGGACGAGATCCTCTTTTTCGAAACAGTAGGGACGAAAATAGTGATTTTAGCAAAGGTCAAGGACCTGAGGGCAATTTGCTCAATTATTTATCATATAGTTGCTTCGGACAAAAAAGAATATACAGGAGACACGTGCATGAGGCCATACTTATGCGGGCCTAGCTCATGAGGAGAATAGAGCCGAAGGCCAAAAGTAGGTTGGTTAATTTCTTGAAGAGGGACGGAGGAGAAAAGCGGATCAATTAGAGGAAGAAACGTTGATATCTAAGAGAGAAGCTATTTAGTAGCATTTGTTACTAGAGAGAGTTGAATTTTTTTAATATTTTTTTAAGTCATAATTAGTGCTTATGCATAATTAGCCCAATCTTGTAATGATGAAGGCCAACTTCTGCTAGCTACCCTATCAATTAATATCATTTTCAAAATTAAATGTCAACTTTCTCCGAAAAATAATTCCAAACACTTGAAAACAAAATTTGACTCTTCGGAAGTTGAGGACTTTCTAAACGATTAAACTAAGCGTCGTAAATCGTTATGATGCAGATGGGCCGTCCCGAAAAAAAAAACAATTCCAAGCCCAACTGGTTGTTGTAAAGTGTAATCTTGTAATTAGGAGTTTGGGCCCGTCATTGTAAAGCAAGAACGAGAACTAATTCTCCGGAGTTTAACTGAATTCTCAATTTTAAATTACATGACATAAACCAACGCGTAGTTGGTGCAATGGTGCTAGGGGCTGCACTTGGGAGAGGTTTAAAACCTTAACTCCGGGACTCACCTCGAACAGGAATAGTCGGCCAGTGGGCCGGATACCTGGGCCTAGACAAAAAAAAAAATTACATGACATAAATTGTAAAAACATAAACCACATGTTACTTACTATATTATTTCTGGATCTTACCAGACAATTTTTCATCCTTGTAGTAAACATTTACGGGAATTTCACCTTCAATCCATTCTTTTCCGTTTTGTGTAGTTAAATTAAATAAAATCCTTCGTTATATTTTTAGAATTCCATACAATATTTTTTTCAGGCACCATAAGGCATAAGCAAGTGCAAGGCCAGTGGTTGATTTTCATGGAAAGGTGAATGGAAATTGCGGAGTACCATTCAAGGACTTTCCTGGAAATTGCGGAGGCAGGCAGCTATCCTACCTTTTTTTGGTGACTTTTTTTTTTTGGTTGGATGCAATTTCCTAAGGTGCACTGCCACATTAACGAGAAAGAGAGACTTTCAAGTCAGTCTGGGGAGGAGAGGAGACTTCCAAGTCAATCGAAAACGACCCCCTCCCTTTATATCCTTTCCTTTCCTTTCCTGTCCTATGTTGTGGTATGGACATGAGGAATAATTAGTGCTCAATTGGTGAACGTTAAAACGCGGTGTTGCCTTTTTTGCAAAATTATGACCACCGATTTCATTAAATTGTGATAAAATTTAGTTGGAAAAGAAAATGAAAGAATGTTAGTACACACCGATAATACTCACAAGACAAGGGACCCATCTCTCTCTCAATCTTGCTCCAATTTTTTGGACCTAAATAAAAATAAAACAAAATAGCCAGCAATATAAAATATTGCCACGGCACCATTGCACATCCATTTTGGTAATCTGTGCTAACAAAGACCAGTGAATCTTAATAACGTGTTCGTTAACTTTCTAAGCACTAACCCGAAGTCAAGTCAACAAATAACTATTTTCAAATGAAGTGAATTCCTTAAAATAAAGGAAAAAGGTATAGATTCGGTTGTTAAAACATGTTAAGCCAACGTCATCGCTAGCTAGTTGGAGTCAGCTTTCTAGACATAAACTAAGCTGAACAAGATAATTGGAGTTGAAGAACTGTTCACTGGCGGGAGTTGAATTCGTTGGTGAGGACTTAGAACAAGACTCGGTTGGTTGAAACTGGGAAACCCCATTCCCATGAAGTATCAATGTTGTTGTGGAGAAATTTTCGTATTCACTTACTTTGTTTTTCTTATCGTGCTGTGATATCTATCGATGAATAATATTAATATATTTTTATAAGTAGGGAGATGATCAAACTATATACATAAAAATAATAAGTCGCGTCTATTAAACTTTGAATAAAAAATTTACATTAAACTAATAATAACCATAAACATAATATGAGTTGTATGTATATAGAGTCGAACCAAACCATATGAGAACCATCTTAATAAGACTTATTATGTAATTCTTGCTAGACTTTCCAAGTAAAAGTCCATAATTATCATTAGACAACAAAAATATAGACCCATTCTCCTTCGCATGTTTGTCTCTCGTGACTTTCAAACCGTGTGGGTTCCACTTCCATATTATAGATGCACAGATTTCATTCTCTCCAATTCCCACCACCTCTCCAGTCAATGCAATCCAGGATTCTGGCCCCATCAAAATCAAATTTGCATGACCATCATCCTAAACTACCTGATAAAAATGAAAAGCTGTTCTAATATAAATAATAATAAAATTCAAAATTCAAAGAAGCATAATTATAAAATTTGATTAAAATTTTTGGAGAAACAATTGCATTAATAACTAATTTTGTTACATGTATGATGATGATCTGAATCAAACTTGAATAATTACAAGTCGTTATTATCATCATTTAGAGGGTAGAAAAGAGAGGTTTCGTGAATCGTGACCAAGTCTTGGCTTGGCATTATTCCCCAATTTCCAACATCCGTACCTCTCTCATATATTTCACAGTATATATCTAGAATCTGTATAAATATATGGTTGTCCAAGCAAGTGGTTCATGTGTATGTCACAAACAACTTGTTCCTTCCCCCCAATTAACAATCAAACACCCTTTTTCCGTTGGTCCAATTAATACTCACATATAATTATATTAAAAAATAGTGGGTATGGATCATCATAAGGTGGATCTTCCAGGGTTCAGGTTCCACCCGACAGAGGAGGAGCTTCTTGATTTCTACCTCAAAAACATGGTTTTTGGCAACAAATTAGGCTCTCACATTATTGGTTATCTCAACATCTACGACCACCACCCTCATGCTTTACCTGGTACTAATAATCTATTTTTTCTCATTTATTTATGCCAATTATTCAACATTAATCAAAGTTAAATATTCTTGTTCTTAATTAACTATCCATCTTACGTGATGTTGCTTTTCCATGTAAAAGGGTTGTCGAGAATCGGAGAGAGGGAGTGGTACTTCTTCGTGCCAAGAGACAGAAAGCACGGACTCGGAGGGAGACCAAACCGGACCACTGCCAATGGATTCTGGAAGGCCACGGGTTCCGACAGGACAATCGTGAGCTTGTCGGAACCCAAGAGGGTGCTTGGACTCAGAAAAACTCTTGTTTTCTACAACGGAAGAGCACCAAGAGGCGCCAAAACCGATTGGGTCATGAACGAGTACCGCTTTCCCGATACATGGACCTTGCCCAAGGTGTGTGTCAGTGTGTGTATATATATATATTATATATCTTCAATTTCGTGTTTGTGTTAATTGAAATTGTCTGCTATATATTTTATTTGCATGATTTTGCTAATAGTGGATCCAATATTTTTATGTATAGGACATAGTTCTGTGCAAGATATACAGGAAGGCTACTTCCCTGAAAGTGCTGGAGCAAATGGCCGCAATGGAAGAAGAGATGAAAGCGTGTCCACCACGGAAACGACACAGAGTAGTGCATGACCAATCACCATCATCTCCCCTCTCCTTGGAGGATGATGCCCCACCAGAAGTAATGACTCAAGGCCAGGTGCAACTGTTCAAGGAAGAAGCAGTGGAGGAGGTGGTGGCTGAGGTGCCAAGCAACAAAGGGTCGTCTTCGTCATCGTCATCGTCATCGGCAACACCATCATCTCTGCAATTCCCTGTTGGGGGGAACAAGTTGCCTGAGCTTCAAGTGCCCAGTAAGATGGAATTGGATTGGAACGCACCAGATGGAAATTTCTGGTTAAACAGCCCTTGGATTCCATCCTTTACGACACCCCCCAGTTATGGCAATATGCTCAACTTCTATGCCTAGTCTGTCCAAGCATCTTAACCTCTGCTCTGGAATTCCCACTGCTTGTAGATATATATTCTTATTAATATCATCTCTATCACATATTAGTTATCATTATCACTATCTTTTCCTTGTTTAACAGACTTGCTCTGTTATGGATGAAGCTCTTTATCTTGTAAGCTGAGGATGACTTTCACTTGGCAAATCGATAGTAACTTGACAGCCATAAAAAAAAATTACAACCATCTTGAGAGCAATCAAAGTTCTCACCACAAGTGTTGGATTGCTAGCAACTCATCCTAGTTTTGTTGCAATTCTCAAGAAAGGAAATGTGTGACCTGGTGGTATGTAGGTTCCATCCTATGTCACATATGAGTAAGCATAGACTTAGTCGAGCAAACACCGTCTTGGACACCATGGTTCCCACATCTATGAACTACATCGTCCACAAACAAACTAGCTTGTAATTACATTATAGAATTCTTAATTGCTCGTAAATGTTAATTTCATTTGCATACAGTCGATTGCTGCTTTGAAATCCTTGTCACGGAATGCAAAGTCTCCTCTCTTTCTTGACTCCAACATATCTCTCATCTGTTGCGTCTATTCTTGGAAAGATAACCGAAGAATACAGCCATCATACCGATCAATGTACCAAAAAGTTCAGTTTTCAAAGAAATGTAGAAGGCCAAGGTCACATTTAATCACCTCATTTGTCCCTTCATCATCTTTGTAATGTGTCATAACCAGGATTTGATGAATGAATGTCATATCCATCCCCGAACATTGGCGACCGATGACGTTGATGAGTTGGAGGGGCCTCCTCATGCTTTGAGATTTTAAGCATGACATAGGATGGAACCTACAAAGTTCCAACGTATGACCACCATGTCATCCTTAATGAAAAGAACGAGGTTCCATAGGCCTGGAGGCTAAATGAAAAAAACACCATTTATCTAAAATAGAGAATTGAGTTTTCATATCTCAATCAGCAATTACAGTCATCCAAGACTTTGTTCACTATACCGAGGATGTCTAAATTTACAACAGATTTTCCTTGTAATGGTGCAAGTGTTGAAGCAAGGTCCTTCGTATTAGGTCTCTCTCTCTTGGCTCGTATTGCAAACATTGTGAAGCAAGCCCAATAACTATATTTGCTTATTATGTGGAAAGTTTTCCGTTAGATGTGAATCCATCAATAGAATAATATTTGGACAAATTACCTTCAGGTCCCTGGTCTTTACCGAAATCTCCTATTAGGTCTCTCTTGTTACATAAATGATTAATCCGTCCCTGTTTTATTCAAAAATATTTTTGTCATTTTGTGAAGGGTAAAATAGTCATTTCACATGACAAAAAATTTATAAAAAAAGTCTGATTTGGTCGGTGAGGACCCGAGACAAACATTTTTGAATAAAACAGGGTCTTAATACTCATTTATGACAAATAAGGGACCCAATAGGAGAATAATGTAAAGACTAGGGACTTGAGGATAATTTGCCCATAATATTTTTACCCCTTATCATATCAAGTGTCTGACGTCATCAAATTAGCATCTCCAAGAGTATTAAAACAAGCTAAATGGGCAGGTGATATGATGTTATGTAGGATATAATTGTTTTTTTTATGTATGTATTGGAATTGTTTCTCCATTTCCAAAAAATTACTTCAAATATATTGGTATAGTTGGACCAAAATGGACGAGTCCAAATCTCGTAATAATCAGATAGCCCAACCAATTTATTTGGGTTGCAGTTTTTTTTCTAAGAGATTATTTTATATTTGATGACAAATTAATGAATCAACTATTTTACATTTTAATAAAAGAAAGAAAGTGAAAAATAAAAAATTATTCCAAATTATAACATCATAACAATTTGAAAGTTAAGATATCTGGTGTTTACCACCAGTTGAAGAATGTGCGGTAGATTTCAGATTTTGTTTTCGGGCGGATGGGAGGGTAATTGTTTGTTGGTGGGGACAATAAAGTGGGCTCATAATTTAACTATTCTACACATAGTTTTGAATACCGTTTCAAAGGTCATGTTGGTTTCTGCCTGAAATTCAGTTTTACCAGTATTGCCGATTGAATCGATGGTTGAAAAAAAATTGACATAGTTTTACCATATATATACATGTAAAAAACTAATAATATCAAAGTTCATTGTAAAAAAATTTGACATAGTTTCGCCATATTTATACATATATAATTTAATATTTAAGATATATAAGTTTATGATTAGGGTTAAATTTAGGATTAGGGTTAAGGATTAAGGGTTTAGGATTGGAAGTTTATATTAATCACTATTCAAACCAAAATTATATTATTCTGACCAAAATTACTTAAATACATGTGTACAAACAGTAATAACATCAAATTACTTAAGTTTTTTCAATTACATAATAACATCAAATTACATAATTTATCTCAATTTACATAATTCGAACAACATAAATGGTACAAATAATTTTTTAAAAAAATTTCAGAAATATTTTTATAAAAAAATTATAAAATTATAAAACACAAAATATTTATAATGCCAACACGAATGAAATGAAACAATTTTCTAACATTATAATATATGCTTCTTAATATTTGTCCAATAAATTAAATTGTTCTTTAATATTCGTAATATTAAATATATTTAATCAGAATATGTAATCAATAAATTAGTGTGATAAAATGGTAAAATTTTCTCTTTTCAACCCCAAACCCAAGTTGGATTCCCACAAACTTTAGGTCTTTTTGGTCCGCAGAATTGAAAACAATGGTTCTAGGAAGACTTGCTTGTTCTCGACTCTTTTCTGTGCTTCTTTTATATGTGCTTTTGGATTTTAATACTGTGTTTCATTTCTCTCAGAAAGTGCAACTTCCCCCAGAGGAGAAATAAATAATGATAGTTGTAAGGCCCAATTGGCGATAAACAATTAAACATTCCATTTCGGCTGCCAATTGGGGGCGGCCCATTTTGATCTCTCGCCACGTTTTCAACTATGCGATTAATACGTGTAAACCTATATTCATTCGCCCATCCAATATTGTCTGATTAAATAGACGAGTCTTTATGTTTAGCAACTATAAATATTTTGGGTAAATTAATTTGTTTATAGTGAAAATTTAAATGAACTTCCAGTGGATTTCAATTGAAAATGAAATAATACCAACCTATTTATTTACAACATTATTTTCTAGTTACCAACAGCAAAAGATCAAAGGAAAAGAAAAAAAGAATTCTTTGTACATGTATCATGCAAAGCTCTACAACATTTTATTTTTCTGCATCAAGAAAGCTAGCTAGATATCATTAATCAGTATGCTATAACTTTCTGTATCCTCTCCTCCTCACACATACGCCGTTTTGCACCTTCTTTCTCTCACACACGCGCTGTCCGACTTAGGCCAGTGCTTCATCCTGACAAGCCAGAAAGATATCCAGCTTGCTAGGCCCTGGACAATGTACTAGAACCAACACACGAGCCCATCAACCGACGAATTGGTTCACTGTTGCCGAGTTCATGGGACAATGCACTAGAACCAACCCACGAGCCGGTCAACGACGAATTGGTTGACTGCAGCTGCTTCCTGCCCCGTGCTCTGCAGAGGAAAGGCTCAGTTTCAGTCTGCGAAGAATTCGTCCAATGTACCACCAGAGAGATTGTTGTCTTGGACCCCATTCCTGTTGTCTAAATAATCAGTGTCCTGCCACTCCTTCTCATGATCATCCTCAGTCCATGCTTCCTCGCTCTCGTTCTGGTTATTGACACCTTCCTTGCGTGTTTTTACCCTCTCTATTTCCGTGTGATCTTGGAGATCCACCCCCTCCCTACCTTTTGCATTAGATCTCTCACATATGCAGGCTGCTGGATTTTCATAAAACTCCCCTCTGCCTGGTTTCAACTCGTTTGGCTCCCCCATGAACCCGATCTGACTCTTCCTAACATTTGAAGCAAATTCTTCCCATGTTGTGTTATCTTTGCTCGTGAACAATTTGTACAACTTCTTGCCATTAGGACGAATGGTTGGCTTGTGCCCGAAGTATCTCCTGTCATGGAGAAACCAATGTAAGGCTCTATCAATGTCTGTCCCATTAACATAATTCGGGGGGTTTAAAGCATCCAAATGGTGCTCAAGAAATTCAGATCACAGGTGATTTCCAATTGCAATCAATAAAAGGAATGTCCCTCTAGTATATGAAGTGCAGGCACATATCTTACGGCTATTACCTTCTTCCAGCCAGAATTTTGGCCATGTTCCCATTGTTGTTGGTGACAAAAACATCGCTTTCATCGCATACGATGAAGTCCAAAGCGGCCATGCGTGAAGAGAACAATGAAAAGGGCTCCAACTCTTTCTTTGTGGCTAAAGTATCTTTTGAATGGATGTTAGGGAAAAGTGCCTTTAGTGGTGCTAATGTCTCTTCGCCACCGTAGACTTCACCTGATGCCACATAAAGGTGGACATCAGCCCCAAAACCCAAAGCTCTCAGCATAAGCCCGACCTCCTCTGGGGTCAGTGGACATCTTCCATGCCTTCGCTCTTTCTCTGGGTTGCTTGTCTGTAGAATTCACAGTGAAGCAACTTAGTTTCACATATAAACCTGCACTGGAGGTGACATCTTACCGATAAGTGTAAGCGAATAGGTCCTTACATGCAATGTCTTCCACCTCTTTCTAATAACTCCAAGGTCTGCTCTTTCTTTTTCTCCCCCACCGTAGTAACAGCCAGAGAATGCAAGCATGTCAGGTTCAAACCTGCAACAGATTTTGTTATATTGTATCCACTTATTTTTTCACCATAGCCTCTGTGAGTACACTAGGCTTGAAAACTCATTTCTAGGGGGTAATTTTTTTTCTCAATTATGCTTGCGGTTAACTCCATGTAAAAAAATAATGGACAACTATAATGTTTTCATGACACTCGGACAAGCTTCAGCGTCCATTGGAGACCAATGATTAGGATCTCTGGACTCGTTTGATTGACGGGAGGCTGGAGAAAGTACCTCAAGTGTAGGGCAATGAAATGCTGGCTTCGCATTCCCATTCTTTGTACCAACAGTTTACCCATTTCACGAATAGGATCAGTGAATTTTAAGCCATGGTAGTTGACTCTGCATCTTATTTTTTGTAGCTGTGTGTCCAACCTATTTGAGAGCCTGTAATCAAATTTCCCAAGCTGAACAGCCTGCAAGGAGACAAGAGCAATAAACTTGCTGAGCCATGGACAGAAAGCATCTTAATTTGTTGCATTCCTAGCTTCAAGTCCAAGAACAATAGACATGGATGATGGACATCAAAATGAAACAAGAACAATGTTAAAATAAAAGCTCAATGTTCAAGTAAATGAATTGATTTAACTAATATTCAGCTTGCATCTCCAGAAATTACATTCAGCCGGACATTTTACAGCAACAGATCAAACTGCATTACGTTCTCAAAGAAATTTACTGGAATGGCATTAGTCAAGCTAAAACATCAAAAGAATCAGAGAGATACATAAATGGAAAATGGCTGTTTATCACTGTGAAACAGTTGAGAGCTTACATGTTTCTTAATTAGAAGAGGTAGAACACGAGACTCGTAGCATTTTGGGGTGCACTTCCTGGGGACCCGAGTGCGATGCGGAGTCAAAGTCTTCCCACCCTTTGTTGGGAGCTGTTTGATGATGTTAACATCTTTCGAAAGGGTAGAAATGAACCAATCAACATCAAAGACATCACCAAATTGGCTGCACGAAACGACTGATAAGTAACAACTTATAGCAAGGAAGGGAGCAAGCACAAAATGGATCGATAATGATATAACTTGGGGGTCAATGCATACCTGTCGTCTTTCCAGAAGGAATTCGCGTCAAGTTTCGGGATCACGAGAGTGGCATTCAAAATGTAAGCTGCGACAACTGCATCTGTAATCTGCAGTCGTGGAAGGAAGTTGCGGTAATGCAGTAGCACATTTACAAATTACCGGCGAGGGGCTGCAATAGAAGAAACTCACCCCAGTTCGCTGTTGATTTAAGCCTCCACTGGTGGCAATCAACAAGTACCGATTGGGACGGGTCTTTGCATCGGCCTCTACATCATTATACCCAAATAAACCTCTGTTTTAATTATCATTAAAAAATTATTGAATAAAACAAAGGCCCAGAAAATTAAATCCTAGAAAGAGTCAAATTAAATGCTCAACGGGAAAAAGGTAAAAGGGAAATTACTTGGGAAAGAAGGGGTGGCGTTACTGCAACCGTAATAGAAGCTGGAAAACCGGGAGCTCCAAAGATCACCTTCCAACCTCTCTCCTCCATTTTTCTATACATACACAAATACGTATTTTCATCGAAACGGCAGCGTAACGCGTATGTGTTTTTCTTAAAGGTAAATATTTACGGCTACATTGTCCTTAACTCCCTGTACAGTGTATGTATAATTAATTAAATAATAAAATAACTGCTAGCTGTAATGCGGCGGAAGAGCTAGGAAACGACAGCTCACCGGAACACGGAACACCTGCTCAGTCAACTCTTGATGAGAGGCGAGGAGCCGGTGGTGGTGGTTGGGGTGGTCCTGGAGGAGGACGGGCGGAGGGAAAGAGAGGAAGGAGAAGGCGCCGAAGACGAGGAGGAGGCAGAAAGCGGTTAGTGCGGACACGAGACGGTGACGGCGGCGGCGGCGCATCACGATCATGACGAACGCCCGGTGGAGGAGGTCCGTTGCCGTTATGCAGATAGGGTGGTGGTGGTGGTGGTGGTCGCCGTCGTACACAATATATCGATGATGATGATGATGATGATCTCGTTCACCTCGCTTCTTCTTCTTCATTGGTTTGGATAAATAATTAAATATATAACCGCCAGAAGATCACAAACAAGATAGATACAGAAAGTGGTTTTAGGATGGTTTGTTTCGCGAGGGAGAGAGGTTGGAGAAGGGAGAGACTATCTATGTTTATACTTTTTAGTTTTTATGTTTATTTATTTATTTATTTAATTATTGTCCCGCTACCAAAAAATGAAATTCAAAGGTTTGTTTGTGTCAGCTTTGAGTAGGTCCAGCTACTTACTCCTGGTTCCCCCCTGCCATGTCATTTTTCTCCTCCTCGTTTTGAATTGGCCAACGGGATTTCAACACCAAGTTATATATAATATTAGGTTGAGATTTTATAATAAATATAGAAACCAACTGGATTAACCAATAAATAAATAATTATCTTATTGTTATGGTGATCTAGGGTAGATCTTTATAATTTTATGTTAAAGTAGACACTATTTTTGAATTAAATTTTTTGATCATATACTAACAATCACTTATATTAACTAGTAAGAAAGTCGTTATATTTTAATTAATGAAACAATTCTAAAAGTTTGTTCAAAAAATTTGTAACATTTCAAATATGGATTATGAAAATTGTTGAATAAAGAGACAACATTGATCCATTTCTTCAAATAATACATTGTCTTTGAAGGGGATAATAAAAGGTGATTCTAAAGAAATATCCTATGGTTGTGGTGCACGCCCCTATGTTTTTAGTAATACCTCTAAAAATCTCTTATATTACATAAACTGTGTTTTTGTTTCAAGTTTGACGTTATTTTAAACGGCTTCGCGACCAGATCTTTGTTGGCCGGGTCTATGTTCACGTGCCTCTCACGTTTCAGCTTGTCGTTTAAAATTCCTTCTAACCCCAAAACAACGGATATCACTGTTAAATCCCGACTCTCATGTAAAGCGCGTACCATCTCTCAAGGATCTATAAATCTTTAACTTAAGTGCACTCTTACTTACTATTTAGTTTAATTGTACGATTCTCAACAAAGAGACTAAGTAAGTATCGGAAAATATGTTAAAACAGAGTTTATATAAAAGTATAAGGCTTCAGAAAAATTCGAAGGAACATGTTCATGTTGGGCGCGTGTCCCATAATTCGAGGAGGAGGAGGACGTTGCTAATGCTAACTCCAATTTTTGGATGTAGAAAACAAAGTTGTCAATGTGTCGTACCTTGGTAACCTCGGCGATTGTTAGTAACCTCTTTACTAACAATTTTGTGCTTACTTAAAATAATTAAAAAAATTGAATATATTTTACATATATATGACTCAAACTAAAATTAACATGTATTAACTCAGAGTAGATCTTCAACACGTATATGAGTTTTTTTTTTTGGGTTAAATACAGCTGGTTGGAGAGGTAGTAAGGTACTGTTGACCAAACCTTTCAGAGGTTGCCGTAAGCTAGCCAGATGGATTTAGCATGTACGTAGCTAGTCACTAGATAAAGGTAAGAAATGCGTAATAAATTATTTAAAATCCGAGTGGTTAAGTTACGGGTATTAATGAATTGTAGCGAGTACAAAGAATTATTTAATATGTCATGCATATTTTAAATTAAGCCAGCTGGAGAGGACATATTACCAACTTCGTTATGACAAATGGAAATGTATAAGATTCTCAAGGAAATAGCCCCATACGTATACAGAGCTATACATTGCCCGTTGATGCAAGAAATCGCGCCAAAATAGAGTCGTTTGTCCTTCCAAATTAACCAAAAGGTTTATCTGGTAACCAAGACAACCGACTCCGGCACAACCAAGGAAAGCCCCTTTCGAATTGGAATATTTTAGTACAGTAACAACATGTGACATATTTGACAGATAATTGATATTCTAGTAAAGAATTTCACCGAGAGATAAAGTTTTCAACAATTTGAATTTTCGAATTTTGTCGAATCATATATGTTTTTACTAGATAAGAAACCACGATATCAATTGAATTGCAATTGCGGTTGTCGGGAGGCCACTGGTGATACTCGTTGCCCTGCTTTTGTTAAAGAGTGGAGTGTCTTCTTTTGGGAGCGACAAGTGTTATATTGCATTCAAAATATCAGATGAGTGCAACTTTTTTAAATTTCGCAGCCTAAATAAAGAGCAATCATTATATTCATGGAAACATAAATAGGGCCATAAAGAACAAAGGGTGTTCAGAGAATAGATTAAGACCAAAGTAAGCATCATTGATGGATGTTTAACTTGTGTTCAAAGCAATCGCTTCCACGTTGCTTACAAAACCGTGGTAGTGGTGATCACTCATCAGCGTCAGATTAGATAATGGAACCAACTTTGTTTGATGCTGTTTGAACGAGTTTAATTACTGCTGTACATGAAAATTACTAAAATGTCGTGTTTTATTGAATAGGTATACTTTATTTATGACAGTAGTAGTGTAGTACATATAAAATAAATACAGTGTAGAATTATTACAAAAGCATCGTAGCTAATAAGAATACGCCAAGTAGGAAAATGTGGGTCGGCGGAGGACCATATCTAAGTGCCTCAAACAGTGTGTTGAATTAATTGTTTTTTAAAATGTAAAAGTCACAGAAAAAATGAATGTGCAAGACATACCACGTGACTTTGAGCCACTTCTTCTGTTGTTTGCGAGCTACACCGCCCCCCCTCACCTGACCTGACCTGACGACTCACTAATTTAACCCCCGTCTATAATTAATTAACTATTAACTGAAACGGTAATCTGGTATCTTTTGTTACTTAAATACACTGCACATCTGAAGTCTCTGATTAACAAAATATTTATATAAACCAACATGCACACATATATATATATAATACTCTTCTCATATATATATATATATATATATATATATATATATATATATATGTATATATATATATATATATATATAAAATCGAAACTTGATTTTCCAATGTTTTGGATACATCGCATGGCTCCCTTTTATCGTTACCGTTTAAAGAATCCGATGCTCCATAGTACAACTCCAACGTCATCGTTCAATCCGCCGTTTCCTTGTCATCGTGCATGTCACTAATTTCTTCTTTATTTTCAAGGAAAAAAGGATCGTTTCACTAACCGTAATCTAAATATTAATCAGAGAAAAAAATTGACCATTTAAATTCATCTGTATATATAAAGAATTTTAACATTCATTATCAAAAAATAAAAACACGCACTTATGTTGAATTTATTTTGGGACTTCTTACACAGCAGGTGAAATTTCGTTTGGGGTTTGGGTTATTAGGTTAGGATGCAGAGTCTGTTCATTTGTTAATTTTTTCAGCCTCGAGTAGATCCGTATTGATTTCATTACGGTTTTTTCAGATTTTTTTATTATTTTTGGTTGTATTATTTTCATTTCATGTTTAAATAAAGGGTAAATTACATCTGGCCCCCTGTAGTTTGGCATATTTAAGGCTTGCCCCCTGTTTTTTGCAAACTGATTAAAAAACCCCTACTGTACAAACTCATTATACAATTTCCCCCCTCTCGCCGGAATCGGCGTTTTTTCCGACGAGAAGACACATGAAATGACAAATTTACCCCTGAGTTAAAAAATAAAAAAAAACATTTCTTCTTCCTTTTACTCCTCCATCTTCTTCCTCTTACTCCTTCCTCTTTTTCAACTTCCTCTTTTTCAATTTACGCCCACTTCCTCTGACACCACCAACAGCTCCACCGCGTCGAGCCGGTCAGTTCGGTTGGTCGCACGACCTTCCTCCCTCCCCAGATCAGAAAACCCGACCACCATACTCCTCCTCGGCCATTTTTCTTCTTTCTCCGTCCACCGCCGCGAATGGCCCCGCCATCATGATCCGACCCCAGATCGACGCTCCCTCGGGCCAGGCGGTCCTTTTGGGCACGCCCTCGCCCCCCAAATGCCCCTGAGCTCTAGCGATCCTCCCCCCGACCGCGTCAACAGTGGCCGTGAGGGCCTCCCTCTTCGCCGCGCCACCACAGACCTCTCCGGCGTCGGTCTCTCATCTCAGGAGGTTCTCCTCCTCCAGACGATTCGTTCGGTGCTGGCCTCGCCCACCGACGACCTCCGAGCTGCTCCCTCCGCGTCAAACCAAAACGGCAAGGAAGAAGTTGGCTGCGCCACCGCATGCGGCCTCGCCGCGCCCCAACGACCCTACCAACAGGTTCCCCTCTCCTCCCCGGTCCTTTCATCGCATGCCGCGTTGCCTGCCGTGGCCGGAATCGGTGGCCAGCCACCCGGCGAGACCGCCCTACCCTGGCCGATCACAACCATGCCCCTGGACCACCTCCACGGAGCCCCGGCAGCCATCCCCATGTCGGCCATCCCCTCGGCCGGCTCGGCCTCTGCCGTTCACGGCCTCCACGCCACTGCCGGTCAGTTGAAAAAGAGGAAGGAGTAAGAGGAAGAAGATGGAGGAGTAAAAGGAAGAAGAAATGTTTTTTTTTTATTTTTTAACTCAGGGGTAAATTTGTCATTTCTCGTGCCTTCTCGTCGGAAAAAACGCTGATTCCGGCGAGAGGGGGGAAATTGTATAATGAGTTTGTACAGTAGGAGTTTTTTAATCAGTTTGCAAAAAAGGGGGGGCGAGCCTTAAATATGCCAAACTACAGGGGGCCAGATGTAATTTACCCTTAAATAAAATATTTTTTTGTCAAATCTAGAGACAAACGCACATTAATATTTATTAACTGCCTAATGTAGCATCCATTCATGTACAACGAAGAAAATTTAATTATAAAAAATCATCTACATCCTTTTTTAAATAAAACATTTTAATTATAAAAAATAACGCTCTTCCAGTTGGGTGTGGGCGGATGGACAAGCGTTGATATGGGTCAAAGCCCACACAAACAAGGAAGTGTACGGGGCCCATTTCCAGAAAGTACGTCGCCGTACGACCACTCATCGAGTGGTTGGTTAAAATTCCAGAGAATCTCGCATCAACAGAAACCACTAATACTATACCAGAAAGACGGTTAGTTTGGTTGGTTAAGTGGTTGAGGAAGAAGAGGAGGAAGAAGACGGCGGACGGCGGTTGGGGAGTCCGGGAGGGAGGAAGGAAAATGAAATCGTCGAAGTCGGAGCTAGAGCTGGATCACCCCAACATAGAGGACTACCTACCTTCCGGTTTCTCCATCCACCATCACCCCCTCGGCAAGCTTCACCTGTAATCTCTCTCTCTCTCTCTCTCTCTCTCTCTCTCTCTCTCTCTCTCTCTTTGGCGGTTTTATTTTCTAATTTTCTTTCAAGTTTAGCTATTTTGCTGGTTGGAAGAATTGAGGAGTTGTTCTTTTTTTTTTTTTTAATATATGAAGGCGCGACTTGTTGGATATCTCCCCCGCCCTAACCGAAGCCGCCGGGGCTATTGTCGATGTTAGTTATCCTAATTCCCCTCCATCACTTTGTTATGAATTTGGCATAATAGGGATTTTGCATGTTCTTAAGCTGCGTCTGTTTGTTTATCTCTGTGCCGAGTAAAACAGGACTCGTTTACACGATGCTTCAAGTCGAATCCCCCGGAGCCGTGGAATTGGAACTTGTATCTCTTCCCACTGTGGTGTTGCGGCGTCGCTATTCGTTATGGAATAGCATTCCCCGTCAGGTTGTTTGTCGTGCCTCTTCCTCCCGCTAGCATGTGGAATTAGTTGTAGGTCGTAGTGGTGTTTTGTGAAATCTCTGAGTCTTGAGTGCTTCAGTGCTGCTGCAGGGTTCTAGTGCTGACTATAGGGTGGATAATTTTCCTTTCTTGCTACATTCCGGTGCATTATCTACTCAGAGGACATGACAAGCTAAGGAATACGCTCGAGGTTCTAGTATTTCTGCTCTCTTTTTCTTTTTACTGGCTCTTGCGATTTTGCCATGCATGTTGCTATCTCAGCACTTGTCCTGGAACTTTACTTTTTAGTGACTTGCATGCATGATTTTCTTTGCTTCTTCATCTCTCCACTTTCCTGATTCTGAGATTGTTCCGAACTACTTTGTGTGCAAAACTCATGAGCTCTTTGTTTATTTTCTTCTCAGAGGGGTCTGGTTGAACTAATCTGCAGCTTCTTTGTGGCATCATGGACTGGAGTTGTCAGGTACCATGGTCCCCGCCCTAGCATGAGGCCCAAACAGGTACCCTGACCTTAGGCTTTCCTAGCTATGTAATCGCTGCCGTCTGGTGTTTGAAGTGCTACTTGTAAGTTGTCTGCCATATAGCTCATTTTCGACTTATCTTGTGGATCGGACAGGTTTTTGTGGCCAATCATACATCCATGATCGACTTTGTTGTCTTGGAACAAATGACACCATTTGCTGTAATCATGCAAAAGCATCCAGGCTGGGTTGGTGAGTATTACGTATCCCGTTAGTAAGAGCTCAGAGTTATGTTCATGTTGTTTTAGTTTTAGGCATTAGTTTCTCTGACTGGTTGAGGGATCTGAAGTCAGAATTTCTGGTTTTTTCAGTCCATTAGAGGATGTAGTTTTGTGGTTTCTCACAAAATGACCATGCTGAATTAAGCTTCTGCATAGTCTTGCTAACCAATCTTATTCACTTCTTGTAGGGCTGCTGCAACGCACTATACTAGAAAGTGTTGGATGTATCTGGTTTGACCGGAATGAGGAGAAAGATCGAGAAATTGTTGCAAAAAAGTAAGCATGAATTCATTTGGCAAAATTTCCCCCTCATCTGCCCGGATGCTTATGCGCTGCTTAATTGTGTGTGCACCAGGCTGAGAGCTCATGTTCAGGGAGCTGACAATAACCCTCTTCTCATATTTCCAGAAGGCACTTGTGTTAATAACCAGTATACCGTCATGTTCAAGAAGGTGCCATTTTATTGGAAAAGCTTGCTTCCACTTTACTTGGAGCCATTGCCATTATTTTTATCCTTTTCTAAATGCATTGCCTTGGTGATGTGTAGGGTGCATTTGAACTAGACTGCACGGTCTGCCCAATTGCCATCAAGTACAACAAGATTTTCGTTGATGCCTTTTGGAACAGCAGGAAGTAAGAAACTTTTACATCTCTATCCTACTTTATGCCATTAGGTTTCCAGGAGAGTAAAGCATTTGCATAACTAGTTGGATGCTTTCAGATTGCTTGACTTGATGTTTTATTACAGACAGTCCTTTACGAAGCATTTGCTGCGGTTGATGACATCGTGGGCTGTTGTTTGTGATGTGTGGTACTTGGAACCCCAAAGTCTGAGACCAGGGGAGACACCCATTGAGTTTGCAGAGAGGTAGTTAGTTTCTGTTCATCGTAAACAGTTCAGCTAGTAGCATGTATTAGCTATCCTGCTGCAGACAAATTGTAGATCGCATATTGGTGTGTGCTGGTTGGTTCTAACTGGACCGGTCCTCCATGCAGGGTGAGGGACATGATATCTGTTCGAGCTGGTCTGATAAAGGTTCCTTGGGATGGATATCTCAAGCATTCCCGACCGAGTCCAAAACACAGGGAGCGAAAGTAAGCCAAAATCTAGTCTTTTCCAACAGGTGATTTCCTTTTGTGAATCTTGACATCTCCTGAGATCTGATTTGAGACCCGGTATTTCAGGCAGCAAAGCTTTGCAGACTCTATACTGCGGCGTTTAGATGAAAAATGATATGGGAATGATGCTACTAGATGAATAGAATAGTTGACTGCTTGTATTTTGGTCTTTCCTCCAGAGTCATGGTTGTTATTCCGGAACCATAGTTGGATAGTTGACTTGGCCTTTGACTAATCAGCTTGGTATTCGCTTCTCACTCTTCCCCGTTGCTCTACTCCCATTCTCGATTTTGGAAGGAGAGATCTCTGACGCCTGAAGCCAGGGATTGAATTTTAAATTATTATCCAAATTGGACAGAACTTTGAAGGTTTATGAGGAAAAAAGGCCTCTTGCACTCTGACATTCAACACAAGTAGCCTCTCTGCCTGGCAACAGAGACACAAAGCTTCCTACAAACTAGCCTCACTCAAATGTACACCAACTTGAAACCTAGAACGCCGGCGTCACTAGTTAGTATTTTACGAAGTAGCAGCGGTCTCCAAGGGGATGCTTTCCTTGTTCAAAGCCTCCCATTCAACACGTCTTATTATCTCAAATCTATCTTGCAGCGTTGTGAACCCAGCTTCGGCCGAAACAATCCCACCACTCCCTGCTTTGTGGATCAGCACTATACTCAACCCCATGTCAGGTCCATGCAGCTTTCCAGTCAGCAACACTCGCAGTGGCAGGAACAGCGACTTCCCCTGTGTTGTCACGCAGCACATTTTATCTGAGCTATGCACAATACGCTTCAAATCCAGATATATATACAGAGAGAGAAGAGAGACCGACCTTTCGCTTCAAAGATTTGCCGAACTGCTTCACCCACTTCTGCCACCCAGAGGTGCCATCCTCGAGTGAACTAAAGAACTCGCCACTATCATACGCAGCTATGAGTGCAGATGCAACTTCGGACAGCTTGTCTTCTACAATGGGTTTACCTTCAGAACTACACATACGAGTTAATGTACGTCACCACGAGAAACAACCAAAAATCCATGCATGTGTGGTAGAGGGAGCAAAAACAGACAGATATATGTGACATATATGTCCCCTTCTACCGTAGGAATTAGTGGGGGATTGCTTAACCAGGTTCTTTTAGCATTAAAAGTTTTCTAGAATCACCTTGTCAAAATATCATGTAAGGGATAAGATAGCAAGTCCGAGAGCAATTTGTCTGAATCGTTCACCACGTCTATCCCATCCTTCAGCAGCTGCACTGCTTCCTGTATTGGTTGAAGTCGAATGTTCACCCTGTCACACATCAGAAAGACAGAAACCACCTCCATACAAGCAAACACATGCACGGCATTGACAGCAAGCTAAAGGATTCAACTTCATTATCAAAGATCCCATACTCACGTCGACAAATGATCCTTCTGACTCGAGGATGATTCCTGCTGTCTTCCATCGTTCACCAACGAGCTTAGTAAACTCCTCTGATGGATACGCTTTTAAATGTTGCCCATTCATCCACCTCCAGTGAAAAAAGAGAAGGGTTCAGGGGGCTGATCGTAGTTTTGAGAATAAAACAGGCCAAGAAGACCACATGAAACCAGTTCATTATATGGTGAATGCAAAAAAACCAAGCAAATGAGCAACCTCGTGAGTTAGACATTGCCAAACTCAAATTCGGATCACCAGAGGTTGTGAACACGTTAAACTGAAACATGACGATTACCTCAGCTTCGAAGAATCAAAAATAGCACCAGCTTTGTTAACACGACTGATGGAGAACTTCTCAACTGTTTCATTATTAGGAAAAAAAAAATTATATTACAAATCAATTAGAAACACATGCAATGTCGAACTAAACCGAAATACTCACCAAGATCCTGGATGGTGTAAAATTCATTCTCTGTGCCATCACCCCAGCCTAATAGGGACAAGTAATTCACCATCGCCTGAGGCAGGAACCCCATCTCCCTGAACTGTTGATAAGCATACACCAGAGCAAGAAGGGTAATCACATATCATTTGTAAATGACTGACTCGCACAAAGAGAAGCAGTCGTTGGTGATTACCTGACCCACTGAGGTTGCCCCATGCCGTTTGGAGAGCTTACTCCGGTCAGGTGCTAAAATTAGAGAAACATGGGCAAACTGCGGCATCTTAAATCCAAGAGCCTGCAGCACAATCATGCGGAGTTAGTCAATGGAGAACTTGCATCAGTTTGCTAGTACCTGGATAGTTAGTACCTTGTATATCAAGGCTTGCCTTAGAGTATTTGGCAGATGCTCTTCGGCTCTGAGAGGCAATATTTCAGGTAAGAGTGACGAAATTAAAAGTAGAAGGCTGAACCAACACACAAAGAGATGGCATCGCTTGCAATAATTAAGAAGAAATGCATCAGCAGGGGGATTACCTGATTACATGAGAGATGGCCATGGTTGCATCATCAACCGTGACACAAAAGTTATAGACAGGCTGCCCGTTGCTCCTCATAATTACAAAATCACCTAGTGTGTTCAAGTTCCAAGTAACCTTCATGATACTATGAGACATATTTAGCATATGAAATGAAACTTGCTAGTAAAGTAATAAAAATCGTGAATACGGGCCACTTACTTCTCCTCGAATGAGATCGTTAATTTTCAAGAATCCCTCTGGGGGCACGCGAAAGCGATAGGTGAATGGAGTCCCCTTTGCTAGCTCTTCCTCCACCTCTTGTTCCGATGCAGTGGCCCACTTGCCGGTGTAGACGGGTGGAAGGTTCTTCAATTTGGCAATCTGTTTCATTTTCTCAAGTTCCTAATACCGGAGCAGAACAAGGAATCGGGTTAACAAGCCACAATCACACGGGATATAACAGACGGATGATCGGTCGGATTACCTCATTGGAACAGAAGCAACGGTAGACATGACCCGATTCGACGAGCTTGTGGGCGTGATCCTTGTATAGCGAGTTCCTCTCGGATTGGCGATAAGGGCCATAGTCTCCACCAATATCGGGGCCTAATGGGTACTCAAAGCATCAAACTTTAAAGCACAAGAGAGAGAGAGAGAGACACACACAGAGAGAGAGAGAGGGAGAGGCGTGGCGTACCCTCGTCCCAATCAAGGCCAAGCCAAGAGAGGTCCTTGAGCACAGCCTCCTCGGATTCTCGAGTCGATCTCTCGAGGTCTGTATCCTCTATCCGGAGCACAAATTTGCCGCCTTTGGACCGGGCGAAGAGATAATTGAAGAGGGCGGTTCGGGCGCCGCCGACGTGGAGGTTTCCGGTGGGGGACGGAGCGAAGCGGACACGGACAGGAGCCGCCTCCAAGGCGGAGACACAAAACCGACGGTAACTCCGTCTACTGACGGTGACGGAAACGGGGAGTAACGCCGGTGGGAGAGGGATGGTCCTCGCCCAACAACAGTAGCCTCCTCCTATTCCCATTAGACGGTTGCTCATTCCTGCTCTTATCTTTCTCACCAACAATATGAGCAGCAGAAGATTTTAAGATTTTAGCTACAGAAAATAATTATACGTTTGGACAAACTATTTTATTGCCTTTGGTAATAATTTCAGTAGGTTTGCACTTGATTTGAGGAAGCGGGCTTGGATTTAGGCCCAAATGGGGGAAAGTCAAAGATAGGCAACTGGGCTTTCCTTGTTTTACTTGTTAGTGTTAGTTTGGGTCATGACGAGGGTTATTAGGAGGGTGAAGGCTTGCTTCCCTACACTTGCTGCTATGGAATTGTATGTGAGCTCTAGGATGACAGGTCTACATCTCCAAGATGCTCATTCATGTTTAGGTGAACCTGATACCTCCGCGGATATCCCGGACACCAATCTCAATTCCTTCTACTATGTCGAATTCGTTGGCTTTGTAAACAACTTGGCATTCTACCATGGTGTAGATGACATGACATTGCATATTTGCTCTCCGTAGTTCGATTTGCGATGAAAAGGTCATAAAGATACCATAGAACTGGTTGGGTTTCTTTTTACAAAATTATCTCTTGTTTTGACTATTTTGGACTTGGATTCATAGCTCAGCTACAACTAGTATCTCTCATCGCAGCAAAACAACTAGGGGGCTAACAAGCTACATCAGAACTGCTTCCCTTCAAAAGTCTGGCCGAATTGCCAGGTGGATGTTGCGACACTGTAACTAGTTAGTGTTTTTCCACCACTTGAAGTCACCTCAAAAGATAAAGGCTGTCCTATAAGGTTGACATTGGATTGCCATATCTGTCCCCAGTTTCTTGCCATGGGTATCCACCCTGTTCTTGACCCTTTCACTTTCACAGCCACCACCTCACCATCCATGCCTACATTGGAGACCAACACTTGGAAGAAGTGCGAACTCCCGCTCGTTGTGAACCTCACCCCGCCCCTCCTCTCACACTTCACTCTGCACAAAATCATTGTTAAAGCTGAGGTTTTTACTCATTCAAGGTTGTGGAAACAGTTAAACCAGAGTTCCCATTGTTACCTCCTGTACTGAATTGGCACTATATCCCCTTTTCTCTCTGCAATTTTGGCAAATGCAGCCTCGGACATGTCAAAGTGCTCTCTCGGGAAATTGCACCAGCCACCGTAATCCACCGATAGCCCGTAGTTGGGAGGGCAGAAATCAGTCGCGGTGAGAATCACCGAGGGGCTCCCCTGCAGGCACCACAGGATATGATCCACGCATCGCACCTCGAAGCACGCTCCGCAAGTGCTGCCTCTGTTGAACAGCATTCCGCTTAGCGCAGCACTGTTCTCGCCATAGGCAGCCCTGTGGAGGTCCCCATACCCGCAAGCCCCCCCTGCCACAGGCCATCAACGGAAAACGAACAAGGTCACTGGACATAAATCAGCATTCTTGGCGTAAAGCTTCGAGCTTTCATACAATTTCCGGTCAGGTTCAAAAGGGGGTAGTTGAGAGAGAGAGAGGAGAGTACCTAGAGTGGCAGATCCTCCATCTGGGTCTCTAGTGTAAGTAGCTGTAGCAGACTTCCACTCCTCTTCGTTGGCATTGATGTTGCTCCAATACCATTGTTGAAGAAGAAGCAAGTATAACAAAAAGGAGGCTCTAAGAGTGGCCATTGTTAGCTTAGCTTAGGAGAAAGTTGCAGGCTTTAGTTGCGGAAATGAAGTTACCTTTGTCGGGTAAGGGGCAGAGAGTCTGACAGTCCTTAGAAATTGTTGTTCCCAAGTTTGACGAAAGTCAAAAAGTATTGGCCAAAAAAGAGATTAATTAGAGCGTTTGCACCTTTTAGTTCATTGGGATCGTGATAAATAGGTTTTGGAGCCACTATCATGAATAATAATCATTCATTCTATTTTTATTGATTTTTATTCCTCAAAAGAATCATAATTTCTTTTTAGGGCAAATTACTCTCAGGTCCTTGATATTTATATTATTTTTTTATTGGGTCTCTCCTTTGTCATAAATGAGTATTAAGTCCCTATTTTATTCAAAAATGTTTGTCTCGGGTCCCCACTGACCAAATCAGACTTTTTTTTTTAATTTTTTGTCATGTAAAATGACTATTAAAAAAAAGTTTGATTTGGTCGGTGAGGACCCAAGACAAACATTTTTGAATAAAACAGGGACGGATTAATCATTTATGTAACAAGAGGGACCCAATAGAAAATTTTAGTAAAGACCAGGGACCTGAGAGTAATTTGCCCTTCTTTTGGTAGTGTAGTGTAGAATTTAGCATTCGTCCCACTCATGAGAGAGGAAAAGATTATTCGTAGTGTTACGGAGATGTTTGCTATATACAAACTAAATCTAGTTATATTAAGTAAAAATCAAGTTTGTGATTTTAAAATATTTGATTGAACCGAATAAAATTTTCTAGATGATAAATTACTACTTGGATATTTTTTAAGCATAAATACTCTCAAATATAATTAAGAAATTGATTGTAAATTATCCTTGTAAATAAATCTTAATATATAAAAAATTCATTTTCCATTGTTGTAATATTTTTCATTTTTTTTCAATTTTTAAGTTACTGAAGTAATGAAATTTCAAATTAAAATATTTTGGTCACTTGATATCAAAGTACACTTCGCACTACAATCGACTTATATCATTGTCTCAAGTTGAGTATAAATCATGATATTGTTGAGGGTGGGCCGGTGGGACGGTCAATAGAGACGGGTCCATGTCGGCCCAATGCTCCATTGAAACCTACAAATTACAATCCAAAAAATAATCAAATATCTATCAAGTTGAACTGTACCAGCGGCCATTGATTTAGAAACTAAGCTACTATTACAATATTCTAAAAAAAAAATCTACTACCGCTAATGGTTTCTTTGTAGCATATATCAATTTATTCGACCAAAACTTATTGGAAGGGATTTACGTAAGTAGATTGAGTATGAACTTTACAAAGTAGTATGTACAATATGGATATTTATTCGACCATACTGACATGTTTTTAACGCGATATTGAAATTTTCATCATCTAATATCGATATTTATTTATTTATTTTTTAATTTTTTTTCTAGAATAACATTTACTGAATATTGATACCGAGTTTTTATTTTGGTCTGGTAATTTTCTTTTAAAAAAATCTTGTTCATACAATTTTAAAAAATATCATTAGTGGCCTAACACACCACACGGATGAAACAAAACGGTGGTGGGACAGAATACGTGGCAATTTATAATTTGGAATAACTAAAATTGATGCCAGTAATTAAATTTGAGAGTGGAGAATAATAGTTTCCCCAAAGAACATAACATGTTTGTCTCGTAGATTATTATTAAGTACGACACTGGCCTAGTCGATCGAAAACTACTTGCTTGTCTCTACGGAAGAGAGAGAGAGAGAGAGAGAGAGAGAGAGATGGAGAGCGGAGGGGAGCTGGTGGTATTCCCGGCGGTGGTGGAGACCAACTACAGAGCGTGCACAATACCGTACAGATTCCCATCGGACAACCCTAGCAAGGCCACCCCCGTCGAGCTCCAGTGGATTGACCTCTTCCTCAACTCCATCCCTTCCTTCAAGTTCTTCCCCCCTTCTCTCTCTCTCTCTCTCTCTCTCTCTCTCTCATTAATCTCTCCTTCTCAACTGAAGAATACTAATATTAACCCGGTCTTGTCTTGTCTTGTCCTGTCTTGTGGTTCCTCAGGAAACGCGCCGAGAGTGATCCCACCCTCCCCGATGCTCCTGCCCGAGCCGACAAGTTCGCCCTCAGGTAATAATACCAATAGTCCTCTCTCTCTCTCTTTCTCTCTCTCTCTCTCTCTCTCTCTATGTGTGTGTGTGTGTGTGTGTGTGTGTGTGTGTTGGTTAGTAATTGTGGTTTGGTTTAGGTACAAGGAGATGCTGGAGGACATGAAGAAGGATCCAGAAACTCACGGCGGCCCTCCCGATTGCATTGTACTCCCACTCGCCTTCTTTTACTTGTCAATAACGACCCTTGATGACGATGATCGCTGCTTTTTTATTCGTGCTTTTCCAATTTTGCAGCACCTTTGTCGGCTGCGGGAACTCATCCTCAGAGAATTGGGGTTTAGAGATATCTTCAAGAAGGTCAAGGTCGGTGTTTCATTTTGGGTCTTCGTTTTTGTTGGATGGATTTCCAGGGAGGTTCTCCTTCGTTTTCTGATGTCAGGCGCATGCGTTTTTTCGTTGATTGATGATGTCGCAGGATGAAGAGAATGCAAAGGCTATATCCATCTTTCCGAAGGTCGTCCACCTGAATGATAGTATTGAAGATGAACCCAAGAGGGTCGAGAATCTGGTTAGAGGGATATTTGCTGGAAACATATTTGACCTCGGTTCTGCTCAGGTACCCCCTCACCAACTTATGCGATGAACAGAACAGAATGAATATATCGATCTTTTACCAATTAGTTTATTTGCATAATTTGTTACTCATCATGCTTGCTGCTTCTTGGATCTGAAATTCCATTTATGGCATCTCTAAGATTTTATTTCTCTTGCCGTTTGTGATCCTATTCTTCCCATTTGGTGAAGCTTGCTGAGGTTTTCTCAAGAGATGGAATGTCCTTCTTAGCTAGCTGTCAAAACCTTGTTCCTCGGCCCTGGGTTATTGATGACCTTGAGGCGTTTAAGGTGAAATGGAGCAAAAAACCTTGGAAAAAGGCGAGTAAGAACAATATGTATATAGCTGGACTTTTTAAACTTTTTTTTTATAATCGTGGATCACAATCTCGCTGAAATCACTTCGCTTTCATGTTGCAGGTTGTCATCTTTGTTGATAACTCTGGTGCTGATATAATTTTGGGCATCTTGCCTTTTGCCAGAGAGCTACTACGACTTGGAAGTCAGGTTTTACTTACTATTATATAACACACTTGATTAAAAGAGTTCTGCTTTCTTTTAGAACTCTACTAAGAAACAGAGTGTCTACGACGAAAGTTTACAAAATCATTTGACGGTGTAGCCACTTCGGGAATTCCATTCTTCTACTTGGGAATCTTGTTTAGCAATTTATATGTGTGACAAACGTTTTCAATTAAGTAGACCATAAACAATTAATCTCAAATACTGCTATGGACGTATAAAATAGATACATTATGCTGTTGAGCTGCACATGCTGGAAATCTTCATCATTGTACCTGTTCTTAAGTAATGAGCCCCCTCTGCACCTGCAGGTTGTGTTGGCTGCCAATGACTTGCCGTCTATCAATGATGTCACTTACCCCGAACTAATTCAAATTATTGCAAAGGTGGTGAAAGTAGATTTTGTGGGCATCTTATTATAGTCTATTCTTGGTCTAACTTACTCATTGTGGTCTTCCCAGTTGAAGGATGAGAATGGAAAGCTGGAAGGTGTGGATGCTTCAAACCTTCTAGTTGCCAATTCTGGAAATGACTTGCCGGTTAGTCTATGGGCCTAGCGTGTCCATGCCTTGCGATGAACCTGATATCATTTGGCAGTGTGCTACTTGGATGTTTGTGTGGTGCATCACCATCCTTATTCTGTGTTTTCCATATGGTGGCAGGTAATTGATTTGACAAGAGTATCGCAGGAGCTGGCCTACCTAGCAAGTGATGCAGATCTTGTTATCATGGAAGGGATGGTGAGTTTCTGTTACTGAATTGCATTCTTTTTATACGCATGCAAAACTGGCATCTAGCAAGTGATACAGTACACTATGAATGAACAATTGACTAGATAATGATGAGATATCTACTTCCATTCATAGCCAGTGGCTTTACGCCTACTCATATTTTGATGGTACGAGAGCCGAGCCTTGTAAGGTTCTCGGTATCACTTGCTATAGGTGAGAACTAAATGGGTTTTGTGAAGTATGTCTGTTAGAATAAAGAAACGGAGTAAGGGGTCATGTTATATGTAATTGAAATCGAGGTGGCCGTGGTTGTTTTCTCTTGCGAGAAAAGCTTGGTTGGTGCTTTCTCTGATGAATGGTACCGAGTTGATGACCGTGTTTGATATGTGCAGGGTCGTGGGATAGAGACGAATCTTTATGCTCAGTTCAAGTGCGATTCTTTGAAAATTGGGATGGTAAGTATGGTTTAACTAATTCCACGCCTCACTCTTAAGTATCTAAGAAGAAGAAGAAGTAGAAGAAGAAGTAGTTTTATATTACTATGGACATTGATTGTATGTGTGTTGATGTGTGAAACAGGTAAAACACCCAGAGGTGGCCCAGTTTCTAGGAGGCAGACTCTACGATTGCGTTTTCAAGTTCAACGAAGCTCGCAACTGACCCAGCTTTCGTTCACGTTTAGACGGGGCACCTTGTCCCAACAACATTAATGCTTACTAATAATAATAAATAATTAAATGAGCCTTTAGACTAAGTAATAGGAGGAAACATGGATATTGATTTTACATTTCCTGTTACAATGATGATGCAGTGCAGCGCACCTTTCTTGCCAGGTCCGGCATGGCTTTCCCCGGTTGGGTTGGGCTGAGTGGGCTATCACACGTCATGGGCTTTTTGGGCCTTGCTCATTTGGTAATCATAAATTAATATGCAAACTGTACAATAAAGTGGCCAGTCTACAAGACATGTGTAGTGTATTTCGTTGTTGTCTGTCTGATCTTTGATGGATGGGGGTGCAAGTAAAAGACATTAAACTGTCGATACTTGTTACTGTCAAAAAGGAAAGCAAGTCTTCAACCTTCCTTTGAGTAACATGTAGACTATCTCTTATATGAAATATATAAATTAATAATAGGGTAAATTACATCTGGCCCCCTGTAATTTGGCACATTTAAGGCTCGCCCCTCCGTTTTTTTGCAAACCGATTAAAAAACCCTTACTGTGCAAACTATTGTACAATTTTTCCCCTCATGCCGGAATCGGCATTTTTTCCAGCGAGAAAGCACGGGAAAAGACACATATGCCCTTCTACTAAAAAACAAAAAAAAATATACCAAAACAAAAAAAAAACAAACCACCGAAGGAAATAATTCTTCTTCTTCTTCTTCTCCAAAATTCCAAAATTATTGAAATTCGTCTTACTATTTAATTTATTGAAATTCCAAAATTAAGTTTCTAATTAACAAATCCACACTCAAAATCAACAATTCGACAACAGCTCCAGGAGCATCCAGTTCGTCCTCGACACACCTTCATCACCCTCCCGACGACCTTCGAACCCTGGTCATCCTCGACGACCGCAACAGGTTGGTGTTCTCGTGCCTCAATTCTTCTTCTTCTTCTTCCTTTCCCGAGCGAAGCATGGGCTCACTGGACCAGCACGCCTTCATCGACGAGCTATGCCAGATTCCAGAATCCGACAAGGAGCTCCTCTGTCGTGGATGGTTCGTCGACGAGCCAGAACCTAACGAGGACGAGGAAGAAGACGAGGTCGAGTCCACCAGTATCGTGATGGTATCGCTGCCGGAGACGCCGAAGAGGGGGAGTTGACGAAGCTTCTACCGCCGCTCGTGAAGCCGAGGGCAAGGTCTTCCTCACCCCGAGGGAGGAGAACTCGCTCACGAACTCTCGGGACAGCTCCCCCGTGGTAGAAGTGGAAGGGCGCGAGGAAGAGAGAAGGCGGTCGATTGGGGAGGGATACTAACCTGGTATGGAACCTGTGTCGGTGGAAATTAGGATTTCTAGAATTGGGGATTTGGAGGATCCTTCAAATTCCAAGAAGATATCAACCCTAGTCACCATCTCCTCTGCCCTCGGAGTTTTGGAGGTCGGGGAGGGGTCAGTAGAGGAGGGAGCTGGGCTCAGGCTCGGGCTCGGGACAGAGTTCTGGGCAGGTGGAGTGGATGGTGAGGAAGAAGAGAGAGAGAGGAGGAGAGAGAAGAGTGGTTTTTTATTTTGTAAGTTTTTGTTTTTTTTAGTATAAGGGTAATATAGTCTTTTCCCGTGCTTTCTCGCTGGAAAAAACGCCGATTCCGGCATGAGGGGGGAAATTGTACAATTAGTTTGCACAGTAAGGGTTTTTTAATCGGTTTGCAAAAAACGGGGGGGCGAGCCTTAAATATGCCAAACTACAGGGGGCCAAATGTAATTTACCCTTAATAATAATAACATTTGCTAATCAAGTATATCAGTTTATTCAATTGAATTTTCAAGAATTTGATTCAACGCGTGTCTGACTTTTGTGATAGCTAGACATCCTTTGACAAACGGTTTCATCTACCTAAAAACAACTTCGCATTATTTATTTGTATTACCTTATTACACTTGGGTTTTTATCTGTTTGGACTCGTAAGTAGTTTAACTGCCAACTGGACACCTCAGGGGTGGTTGGGATCCAAATACATCGGCAACCGACAGTTTAACGTGGTCCCCACCCACCCCCCAAGCCGCATTGTGGGTCCTCCTCCCTCATTGTACCGAGTACATATTTATGCATCCTTCTGCTTTGGCCTTTGAGTTTTATGTTTATTTAAAAAAAGAAGTCTCTTTGGGAATTTCACGCTACATGAGGAAAGAGGTAGATTCGGAGGCTGATAATATATAATCAGCTACTCTGGATACAGGAAATTATACCAGAAAAAAGAGAAGGGAGAAGAAGATATAGTTACAATCAATAGGTAGCCCCAAAAAATAATAACAATAATAATAATAAAGGAAAATTATATATAAGTACCATGTGGTTTCACGGATTACTACTTGGATATCCCGTGGTTTCTAAACCGTAAAATAAGTCTAACTTATTCCAATTTTTATCATGGGTCGGTCCTGATTTTCGGTGAATGATTTTTTGCGAAAAGGCGTCGTTCCACATCAGAGGCGAAACGATGCCATTTTGCAAAAAAAAAAAAGTCAGATCGAAGATAGGGACCAACCCGTGACAAAAATTAGAATAATTTGAAATTGTTTTACGATTTTGAGACCACGAAATATTCAAGTGATAATCAATCACATGACATTTATGTATACTTTTCTCAATAATAATAATAATAATAATAATAATAATAATAATAATAATAATAAACATGTTCAATCAAAAGCAATAGGTGGGAATGTGCATCTCTCATTTCATTACATTTCTCTTAACCCTCCCCTGTCCTCTCCTCTCCTCTCTTATAATCACAAAGAACACTTTCTCTCCTACATGACTCTACAAAACACAAGCAAATACCCAAATCCCTAATCCCATTCCCATTCCCTAAAGTAATAAGTAAGTAATCACCAATTATACCAGAGAAAGTTAAGAGAGAGAGAGAGATGAGCTCCATAGTGCACAGCTTCCAGAAAAGAGCATCGTTGCCGGTGTCCCAGCAGCAACAGCAGCAGAAGAATGAAGATCATGGGATGAGGCGGAGGCTGTCGTCGTTGTCCCTGAGGGTGAGACCGGTGACCGAGTCCACCACCACGTGGGCATTCCAGAGATCCAAGTCGCTGTCGTCGATGGGGGAGCAGGCCGGCACCTCCATCAGGAGCTGGTGGGGCTGGGGCTGCTCCTGGATCCTGTCCAAGAAGCCCGGGTTCGCCCAGGATCTCGAGATGAACGAGGACGAGGCCGTCGCCCTCGGTGGGTCCCACAACAGGGGAAGCTGGCGCCACGTCTTCTACAAGGTCAGGTCCGAGCTCAGGAAGCTCATCGGCTCTCAGGACAAGGTCGGTCTCCCCCAGACTTGCAGGTACGACTCCTACAATTACTCCAAGAACTTCGACACCAAGTGAGACATAGTTCTCCATCGTCCACGTGTACGTGTTTGGTTGGTTGGTTACTCTGCAATAAGATCCATATCCAGATCCAGATGGGTGGCGGGCTCTTCTTCATCATCTTGTTGTTGTTCTAGATAGGATTCTTTAATTTCCTGTCTTATATTCATTTTTACTTTGTTATTTTTGATAGACTCATTATTTGTTATTCTGGATCTCATATTTCTTCACTGTTGGTATTTGTTAGTTAATTAGATATGAAATATATTTGAGGGTGTAATTCGCTTGCAATTGTAATTAGTAGTAGTGGTACCACATTTACTTGAATCAATATTATGTAATTCGAAGGTATGTAATGTTTTGTTTGGTACAATTCATTAATCATTATGTGTATTAATTACAAATTTTGAGTTACCACGTCATTCCAGCTTGATTACTGCCGATGATTAAGCCAATGGTCAACTTCAGCTCTTTTGCTTTACGTACATAATTGGCATGTGGCCTCCCCACGTTAACTGTACAAAAATCAAGGTTAATTAGTTTGCATTGACCATTCTCTTAATTCTTATATATATATATATATATATATATATATATATATATATATATATAAAGCTAATAAAAGGCTTGTCGGTATGAAGTAGTCCTTCAAATATGGAGCACTACTCATTATCTTCTCTGTTGATTACATTCGAAATTTGGCTTTGGGGAACATCAATGTAATAGCAAGGAATCATTGTTAGGAGTGACACACAAGGCTACAACCAAGCAACAGCTAATTGACACCTCATGTGTGGTACCATTCATGAAATTATTTTAATTTTTTAATAAGTGCAATGCTTCATTTAAAAAAATAAAGAAAAACGAAAATAAAGAAAATAAAAAGGAGAAAAAAATCCTAGTAGTAACTACAATGTCATACCCGATTCTATAATTCTAACCCGCCCTTACCGAGTACCCAACCCATTAGATTCTCGTTTCTCACCTCGTACTAGCGTAAGAAGTCGTAATCAAGGACTTCACTAGAAATTGGAAAAAAAGTTGTTTCGTATCCACTGTTATACAAAGTTAAACTCTCAGTAAAATAATAGCAAATAGACTTGTTATTTGCAATGATCCTAAGCTATCAACCCAACCCTAAATAACTCAGAAATGTACTTCAACGTCATCGATCAATAGATATGTTTTTGGGCTCGAAAATATATAGTATGCTAAAAAACAAACTACCATATTGTTTTTTTTTTCAAAAATCACTCGATTATGATGATTCCAAATATTCTAAATAATACCTTCAGACAATGTGAATCATACTTTCCCAACCATACCGCTTCATAAAATCCTAAATATTGCGGAAAAAAATTAATACGTAGCCTTCTCATTGTCATCCACACTAAACAAACATAAAACTTCGCATTGTTGAATTTTCCTTATTTTAATTCAAGAGTGTAGCCAAAGTAAAAAATTGGTTAAAGGGGCTTAGTTCAAATGTATTGTACTTTAATATAAGGTTTTGAATTGAAATCATGATAATGTAATATTTTTAAAATTTGATAGTTTTATCTTTGTTGTTGTCTAAGTTCAGTTAATCCAATATAATCCGTCCAAATAACAACCAGTTTATTTTATAGAAAAAAGTAAGGATGAGTTGTTGTATTGATTGGTTGGTTGTGGGCATTAGGTCAAACAAAGCTCTAGGGTGTGTGTTAGTCTGTCAACATTCTTCTTTCTCAGTAATCAACCCCACCTGCGTCTAATTCTAAA